>JAXDRA010000560.1:0-16554 GCA_034190875.2 Urechis unicinctus | reverse complement strand
AATAACGAAAACACTCCATTTTTTTAGAGTGCTATATACAAAACATGTCATTTGTTATTGCTGCCTGGGCCAACGCGACACATGGGCGTTCGCTGGTACTGTGGTAATGCTCGAATGTACAAGACAACAGCTGGGAGAAGAACTAAGCGAGCACAATCACATTGATAGACGTGATAGTGTTGTGGCATATTACTAATTAGACATCATACTATTAGTGCACACAGAACAAAGTGACACACAGGTATATATAGAAAACATCACACAAACTCGCTATAAATAGACCTGCAACCCATCACTGCATGTAATGTACACACCACCCAGTACCAATAAATTGAGGTATTTTAAACAAGCAAGCCTGCATTTGTCGCACTTTATTGTAAATACTAACTAGCCAGGGTCGATAAACAAACACAAATGAAACCTATGAAATACAGATACAAAGTGTAAAATCAATAAAAGGCCAATAATCATGAGAAATCCATCCAATTAAAACTCATGACCATCAGTAGATTCAAACTTGGAAGATCAACATTTGAAACCATTGAAAAACAACCTAACGTAGCAACAGGGAGTTGAACCAAAACAATCTACCCGCTATTTATCATGATCCGGAGCGTTTTTTTTTAAAAAATATTACTGACGAGGTGATAACTCAGAAAACACCCAGAGAAATAACTGGGTACACAAATGCAGGCTCACTGTGTGGTTCATTGCATACTTGCTGGAGTCATCAAAAATATTGCAAGTACAGACTCAAGAACTGCTTGATAATAAAACCAGTTCTTCACTTTGTTACCCAGCAATAGCCGCTGTATCTTTTGATTGCTTTGGGTATTTGTCTGTAGTTCCTGATCCACAAAGGTCAGAAAACACCAAATTAGTGTCCAATTCGGAACTATAAACAGACCAAGCATGAGAGTTGACGGTGTGACTTGTGGACTACCGGGCAAGTGACCATGAATGTTGGAATGAGACTCGCGCAAAACCGATTTTACTTAAGTGGAATTCCCGGACACATTGGTTATGATGATATTAACATACCTGCTGGAAGCTCTCATGTTGGGGGGGAATAGCCACCTAGCTGTTGACCTTTCACCAATAGATTGAATTTGGAATCCGATTTACTGGAACAAAATTATGTGTATCTCAGTGTAGTTGAATTGCAGCTCCCCCTTGGCAACTTCACGCCACCCCCCCATTACAGCACCACCATAGCCCCTTCGACAACCCCGCAAACCCACTGCGCTATCCCATATGATTATGGCAATGTTTCACCTGTTGGAGCTTGGAGAAGCCGCCGAGAGCTATGTTCTTTCGACATCACTGGATATCACGGATTTATTCTCCCTTGCTTTCGCCTTACGTTATAACTCAAGGCATACCAGCCGAACGCCATGATAGTCTACATGGCGAGTGAATACAACTTTCTACGACATTGGTTTGCTGTCTTCATGGACGAAGGTCAAAAACATATCAATGACAATGTTTACGCATACGAACAACGCTGATGTTAGGAGCGAACCATCAACACAAAGGACAAATACGATTGATGGCACAAAGAATTGTGAGCTGGAGATTTTTAAGATAAATGGATTCCGCCGCCATTATAATCATGGACACGAGAGACTACGGTCAACAACAACGGGACGTCTACAATTGAAAGCTTCCTTAATATACACCACGGGTTTTATATGGGTGGGGTTCCCAGTGATTCGGTTGGTGATGCCCTTCACTGATTCGATTCCCCCAAAATGTTCATCAGTGGGTTTGTGTTTTGCAGTAGGATGCCAATTCTCGTTTTCTCCCGTAGTATCGATGCGTTGCCACGTGTGAACAGAATGTTGAAAGAATGCCTCGAAAAACGTCATGTCCGTTCGGTTCTTCAAAACAATAACGCTTGTGTACCGGTCGGAAACTAACGATAAGAAATTCAAAATGAACAAAGAGAGTAAACGTTTAGTGATAATAACGATGGGGGCAAAGTCCGGGAAGGAATTCTGCTTGGCGGGAACGTGGGTGCTACAGCGACGAAATAC
This sequence comes from Urechis unicinctus, assembly GCA_034190875.2. Lineage (NCBI taxonomy): Eukaryota > Metazoa > Annelida > Polychaeta > Xenopneusta > Urechidae > Urechis > Urechis unicinctus. The sequence goes on along the minus strand of JAXDRA010000560.1, from coordinate 14,518 downwards.
TTCGCCGCTTGCAATCAGAATGGATACATTACGTTGTACATATAACAACAACGCCGCGTCCCACGCTGGACTTATGAAGCTTCCGGCTTCAATGCCTCAGTTATGTGACACATCAGACAACGATACAATGACCACAACAAACACAGGAGTCCAAATTCAATTGGACGTTTGGTACAGAAGTGCAGCAGACACAAACGGCTAAAATTTTCCCAAAAGGCATGTACAATGTAACTTTATACGTGGTGGTGTCTCGCAGAGTATAAACCGTCCTCCGCTTAGAAACAACCATTTCAAGGATGCATTCACAACATTCCCTCGGTGGCGCAAATTAAGTTCTCAGTCGATCAAATGAACAAATGGGCGTGACTTCGGATTGCCGGCTCCACGCCATCGGATTAATCTTTACAAGTTTCATTCCTATTTTGGAATCAAATTAGGCGTATTTAACCAGCGTTCATGCGAATCCTTGCCTTTATCAGTTTCTGATTCGGTGTAAGTTTTTTGTGGTTGAGACCTCAGTCAATTTTATGTAACGATGTAAATGTTTTGTAACAATATAATTCTTCAATTATTGCAACTGCGATATTGGACACTAACGAGCATATTTGTGGAAAGGGTATGTTTAGGTTCAAAATATATCTCGTTCATTAGTTTCATATTTGAATAGATTTTCTTTTCATTCGTCGTATGTTTACCGTTAACACGTGTAGATAAATACTACAAAACATATCTCGTTTTTCATTATCAAAATTACAATGAAAAAATGGTTAAGAACATCCCGACTTTAAAATTAATCACGCATTTCACATCACAGGCAGGGTATCTTGTGGTTTGTTGGGAAGCAATTTCAAAAAAAAAATAATCACGAATTCAAATAACGCAGAGTATATTGTGGGTGTTGGAAAAGCCATTTCAATTAAAAATAATCACTGAGTCAATAACAGCAGAGTATATTGTGGTTGGTGGAAAGCAATTTCAATAAAAAATAATCCCGAATTTCAAATAACAGCAGGAGTATAATGTGGTGTTGGGAAGCAATTTCAATAAAAAAAACACGAATTCAAAATAACAGCAGAGTGTATATGTGGTTGTTGGAAAGCAATTTCCAATGTGATTCACGATTTTAACTCGGTAAATTCCTGGTGGCCTGCAGACCATATCGTCTTGAGAGCGCCTGTTCGATTTTTTAACAACAACAAGGGTCGAAGACCCACATTCATCTTGCTTTTGGTCTGCAATGTGCTAACAACCCAACTGCAACGAAAAGGTTAGCGAAGAAAAACACAATGGCCAAATCCGCTGGGTTTAAAAATGTAAGTCAGCTTAACAGTAAAAATAAAAACACCCTATCGAATCACATCTCGAGTGAAATCTATGACCATGGTAAGGTCTCTGTACTTTGGTCAGACGTATGGAGAATAACCTAATAGCCACTGTTAATGAGGGGAAAACACAGACTGGTTCGTTGGACAAATGCCTTGACATATATTTAAAAAAGCCGAGAAGAGCTTGGATGAGAACTTCCAGCTGCGTGTCTCTCAAGCCTTCTATACTAGCCACCAAGTCCAAGTCACAGTGCGCCCCCGTTCAACAAGCCAAAGCCACAGGTCTAGTTTCCATTCCACAACCCAGCGACCAAGTTATCGGAAAGAGATAACTACAACCATTCTAGGACACACTGCGCATGACCAAAGACAGCCGCTCGGTTGCGATGTCACGCTACCGGCGGCTATCCATATACAAAAACCTATAATAGTGTTATATATATATATATATAGCAGTTCGGCGCTGGAAGCCCGCTTCGGGAACGAGCGGTAAAAGCCCAACGGTATTCTGTAAAGAAAGGTCAGCGAATATTCTAAGAATCCAGACTCATTACTTGACCCCAAAGACCAGTGTTAATAAAGGGTGTGGCAGTTGGATGGGAATGAAGGCCACCCACATGACCAGCAAATAACAAGTAACGCAAATCGGGTTGTCAGCAGTACTGCATAATTCAGTCGATTAGTCCTTATAAACATTCAAACCAACGATTTTTCCACCAATAGAAATGTTCCCATGATTCAAAGTTTACTACTCGCTATTTTATCACAAAGAAATGTTTGAAGAAGTGTTACTTTCCACCCGTACAACATGTCATAGTATTTGCGGATACAGACCCACAAGAAGGTTGGACTCTAATGTGTCGATACGATTGCGTCTTTATGCTACAAAAAAAACGTGCCATTCTAGCGTCATTTCGTTGGGCTTGCACGCCCAAAAACAAGCGTCCACGCCGAAAACAGCGCGCTCACACGCGGCGTCTTACGTCATTCACAGGGTCACAACCAGTTACTGGTAGAAAAAGATGGGAAATCCATCTTGCCCACAACATGTACGGAGTCCAGGGGAAAACCCCTTCCAACACGCAGTAGGACATTTGAGAGAACCCTCCATGAAAACATAAACATATCTTACCGACTAGCCAGTTCTAGCGCTATACATAGAAGTAAGAAAAGGCAATGGTCATTTGATATAACAATCCACCACATCTCGGCAATAATTCCAGTGATTTACGGATATCAGTCATTTGATCCACAGACGCTTTAGATAGAGACTAGTGAACAGATGAACGTTGGGTGTAATTGCAACATTGTTACTAAACCCCGAGAAAAAGAAACAAAATTTCAATCAGAATGCAAAGTTGATATTTAAATCCTTGCTCCCTCATTAATTATGTTTGGCAAAGGATTCATAAATAACCACCTGGAATGTAAATGAATTTATTTTAGACTAGAATACACCTGACAAGTGACTACCCCCTCCCACTCCCAAAGATTAAAGAGGACAAGTGACAAGAAGAGTGCTTATATGAAGGCCATTGCTAGACTTCTGTAAAGAATCCGAAAACATCTCCATTTTGTTAGAGTAGTGCTATATACAAAACATGTAATTTGATTGCTGACTGGGCCAAAGCGACACTCAGGGGGTCGCGGTCCTGTTGTAATGCTCGAATGTACAAAACACAGATGGAGAGAACTAACGCGCGAGCACAGCACAGTGTAGAGTGAAGTGATAGTGTGTGTGACTTTACTAAATTAGACATAATCCATGAGTGCACACAGGAGACAAAGTGACACGGTATATATAAAAAACAATCACAACAAAAACTCGCTATAAATAGGACACTGCAACCCATCACGCAGGTAATGTACACACACCCAGTAACAATAATTGAGTATTTAAACAGCAGCCTGCATTTGTCGCACTTTATTGCGGTCGGATAACAAACACCAAATGAACCTATGAAATACAGATACAAAGTGTAAATCAAAAAAAGGCCAATAATCATGAGAAATCAATCCAATAAAACTCATGAACCATCAGTAGATTCAACTTGGAAGATAAAACATTTGAAACATTGAAAACAACATAACGTAGCAAACAGGGGAGTAAACCAAAACAATCTACCGCTATTTATCATGATGGAGCGTTATTAAAAAAATATTACTGAACGAGATAACTCAGAAACACCAGAGAAATAATGGTACAAATGCAGGGCTCACTGTGTTCATTGCCTACTTGCTGGAGTCATCAAAAAATATTGCAAGTACAGACTCAAGAAATGCTTGATAATTAAAACCAGTATTCACTTTGTTACCAGCAGATAGCCCGCTGTATTTTGATTGATTTGGGCATTTGTCTGTAGTGACTTGATCCACAAAGGTCAAAAAACACCAAATTAGTCTCCAATTCGGAACTATAAACAGCCCCAAGCATGAGAGTTGACGGTTGTTTTAGTGACTATACCGGGCAAGTGACCATGATGTTGGAATGAGACTCGCGCAAAACCGAATTTTACTTAAGTGGAATTCCTGGACAAATTGGTTATGTGATATTAACCTTACCTGCCAGAAGAAGCTCTCATGTTGGGGGAATACCCAAAACCTAGCTGTTGACCTTTCACCAATAGATGAATTTGGATCTGATTTAAGGTGAACAAAATTATGTGTATCTCAGTGGAATTGCAGCTCCCCTTGCAAACTTCACCCCACCCCCTTTACAGCACCACCATACCCCCTTCGACAACCCCGAACACACCTGCGCTATCCCATATGATCGTGGCAATGTTTAACCGGGTTGGAGCATGGAGGAAGCCGCCGAGGGTATGTGTTCTGTCGACATTACTGGATACACGTGATTTATTCTCCCTTGCTCGCCTTACGTATAACCTTCAAGGCGTACCAGTCGAAGAGCCTGATAGTCTAAATGGCGAGTGTGTGAATACAACTTTCCACGACCATGGTTGCTGTTTCGATGGACGAAGGGCACCATAGCAATGAACAATGGTTACGCGAACGAACACGCTGATGTTAGGAGCGAACGAAACAATCAAAACAAGGACAAATACGATGATGGCAAAGATGGGAAGCTGGAGGATTTTAGAATAAATGGATTCGCCGCCATTATAATCATGGACACGAGGAGGACTACGTCAACACAAAACGGGAGCGTCTACATTGAAAGCTTCCTTAATATAACCAGGGGTTTATCTGGGTGGGTTTCCAAGTTGCATCGGTGGTATGCCCTTCACTGATCGATCCACAAAATGTCATCAGTGGGGTGTTGTGTGTTTTGCCCCACAGAGTGGATGCCATTCTCGTTCTTCTCCGTTAGTATCGTGCGTTTGCACGTGTTGAACAGAATGTTTGAAGAATGGCCCGAAACGTCATTGTCCGGTCTGTTCTTCAACGACACTCTAACGCTTGGTACGGTCGGAAATAACGATAAGGGAAATTCACATCACACTCGATTCACAGTGATAATAACGATTGGGCACCAGTCGGGAAGGAATTCTGCCTTGCGGGACGTGGTGTACAAGCGACGAATACTTCGCGCTTGCAATTCAGAAGGATACATTACCGTTGTCATAAAACAACCGCCGGCGGTTCCATCCGCTGTGACTTATGAAGCTTCGGTTTCAATGCCTTAAATTTAGTGAAACATCAGACACACGATCACCAGGACACTAACACACCAGGAGTCCAAATTTCAAATTGAACGTTTGGCGTACAGAATGCGAGCATACACAAACGGCCATAATTCCAAGGCCCATGTACAATGTAATTTAACGCTGGTGGTGTCTCGCAGGTATAACCGTCCCTCCGCTTAGTAAAAAACCATTTCTAAGGATGCATCTCAACAACATTTACATCGGTTGGCGCAAATTAAGTTCTCAGGGGGTTTCGATCAACTGAAAAAATGGGCGTGACTGCCGGATGGCCCCCTCCAAAACGCCCATCGGAGTAATCTTTACGTTTCATTCCGATTTTGATCAAATTAGCTTTATTTATACCAGCGGGTTCATTGCGAATCATTGCCCTTTAAATCAGTCTGATTACGGTTTGTAAGATTTGTGGTTGAGCTCAGTCAATTTTATGTAAGATGTTAAATGTTTGGGACAAATTAATGTCTTCATTTATTGCAACTGTCGTCGATATTTGGAGAACACTAACGAGCATATTTGTGGAAAAGGGTTATGTTTAGATGTTCAAATATATATCTCGTTCATTCGGTTTTATATTTGAATTAGTTTTTCTTTTCCTTCGTCAGATGCTACCGTTAACCGTGTAATAAATACTACAAAAAATCCTCGTTTTCATTATCAAAATTACAATTGAAAAAATGGTTAAAACATCCCGACTTAAAATAATCACGAATTTCACTCACAGCAGAGTAAATTGTGGTTGTTGGAAGGCAATTTCAATAAAAAATAATAACGAATTTAAAATTAAACAGCAGAGTATATGTGGTGTTGGAATGGAAAGCAATTCAATAAAAAAATAATCACTTATTTCACATAACAGCAGAGTATATTGTGGTTGTTGGAAAGAAATTTCAATAAAAACATAATGCACGAATTTCAAATAACAGCAGAGGTAATGGGTTGTTGGAAAGCAATTTCAAATAAAAAAAAACAAATCACGAATTTCCAAATTAACAAAGCCAGAGTAAATAAAGTGTGGTTGTTTGGCAAGCAAATTGTCCATTTGTTGAACATTTGAAACCGATTTTTAACTCGGTAATATTGCCCACCTGGTGGCCCCTCGCCGACCATATCCGTTCCCCCCTTGAGAAGACGCCTTGTTGAGAAACATTTTTGTTAACAACAACCCAGGGGTCCCCCCCGAAACTGACCCCACGTTCCAATCTTTCCAATCTCATCTGCCATTGTTTTTTGGGGGGTCTTGCAATGGTGGCTAAAACACAACTGCCCAACGAAAAGAGTTTTTACAGCGAAGAAAAACACCACCGGGCCCTCCCGGGGCCCCCCCAAATTCCCGCTGGGTAAAAATGTAAGTCAGCTTAAACACAGTAAAAAAAAATAAAACAACCCCCCTATCCGAATCACCTCTCGAGTGAAATCTATGACATTTTTATTTCATGTAATTTTTCAGAGTATGGATAATAAGCATAATAGCCACTGTAATGAGTGGGAAAACACAAACTGTCGGTTGACAAAGCCTTGACATATAATTAAAAGCCGAGAAGAGCTGGATGAGACTCCAGCTGCGTGTCGGCCTCAAGCCCTTCTACTAGACACCAAGTCACAAGTCACAGGCGTTAACAAGCAAAGCCAAGTCTAGTTTCCATATTTCCACCCAGCGACAATGTTAGCGGAAAGAGGGAAAGAGATAACTACAACCATTTCATGGACACACTTGCGCATGACCAAGCACAGCCGCTCGGTTGCCGCTGTCACGCTCCCGAGCGCTATCCATATACAAATTATATATATGGTTATGATATATATATATAGATAGAAAGTCGGCGCTGGGAAGACCGGCTTCGGGAACCGAGCGGTTTTAAAGCCCAAGGTTTCTGTAAAGAAGTTCAGCGAATATTCAAAAGAATCCAGACTCATTACTTGACCCAAATGACCAGTGTTATAAAGGGTGAAGGGTAGTGCAGTTGGATGGGAATAAAAGGCCACCACAGACCAGAAAAATAACAGTAACGCCAAATCGGTGTTGTCAGTTCAGTACTGCGATTCATTCAGTCGATTTAGGCCTTATAAACATTCAACCACACAGATTTTCCACAAAGAAATGATACCATTGATTCAAATGTTGACTACTCGCTATCACAAAGAAAGAAATGTTGAAGAAGTGTTACTTTACACCCTACAAATGTAAAAATAGTATTTGGGATAAAGACAAGAAGGTTGGAAGATGTGTCGATACGATTGGGCGTTTTTATGATACAAAAAACGCGTGCCATTCAGCGTATTTTTCGTTGGGTTTGCACGACCAAACAAGCGTCGAAAAAGCGCGCATCACCGCGGCGTACCTAGCATCATTCACAGTGGTCACACCAGTACTGGTAGAAAAAAGTATGGGAAAAGCCAATCTTGCCCACAAAACATTTCTACGGAGTTCCATGTGCAATCAAACGCAGTTAGTAGTAGCCATTGATGAGAACTCCATGAAACCATAAAAATATATTACGACTAGCCTGTTCTAAGTCTATACATAGAAATTAAGAAAGGGCAATGTCCTTGGCAAACAATCCACAATCTCTCAATAATTGACCAGTGATTTACGGATAGGCAGTCATTTGATCCACTAGACGTGTATGGAGACTAGATTAACAGATGAACGTTGGTGTTAATGCAACATTGTTCCTAAACCCACCGAGAAACAAATTCAATCAGAATGCAAGTTGATATTTAACATCCTGCTCCTCACATAATTCTGTTTGCACAGTTTTTTCAATAAACCTGGAATTTAAAATGACCTGATTTTTGTTTTAGACTAGAACTACACAATGACAAGTGACTACCCCCCTCCCCCACCCCCAAATATACGAGGACAAGGACAAGAAGAGTGCTTATATGAAGCACATTGCTAGACTTTGTTAAAGAATAACGAAAAACCTCCTTTTTTTTTAGAGTGCTCTATAAAAAAACATGTCATTGTTATTGCGACTGGGCCAACGCGACACATGGGCGTCGCAGGTACTGTCGGGTAATGCCTCGAATGTACAAACACAGATGGAGAAGAATACGCGAGCACAGCACATTGATAGAGTGATAGTTGACATGTGTGTGCATTCACTTAATTAGACATCATCTATGAGTGGCACACAGAGACAAAGTGCACACAGGTTATATAAAAAACATAACACAAACTCGCTATAAATAGACGGAACCCAAATCACTGCATGTAATGTACACACACCCAGTACAATAAATTGAGTATTTTAAAAAAGCAAGCCTGATTTGTGCACTTTATTGTAAATACAAAAACCCCGGGGGGTCGATAAAAAAACCCCAAATGAACCTATGAAATACAGATACAAAGGGGTAAATAAATTTAAAAGGCCAATAATCATGAAAAACCCACCCCAATTAAAATCATGACCATCAGTAGATTCAATTTGGGAAAGATCAACTTTTGAAACATTAAAAACAACCTAACGTAGAAAACCGGGATTTGAACCAAAACAATTACCGCTATTTATCAGACCGGAGCGAAAAAAAAATAATGACGAGATAACTCAAAAAAACACCAAAAAAGAAATAACTGGTACCCCAAATGCAGGCTCACTGTGGGTTCATTCCCATACTTGCTGGAGTCATAAAAAAAATATTGCAAGTACGGATTTCAAAAACCGTTTGAAATAAAACCAGTTCTTCATTTTGTTCCCCAGAAATACCCGCTGTATCTTTTGATTGCGTGGGTATTTGTCTGTAGTTCCTGATCCACAAAGGTCAAGAAAACCACTTAAAAGGTCCAATGCCCCCCTATAGTAAACGACCAAGCAAGTTTTTGACGGATTGTGACTTATCCCCCAAAAGTGACATGAAGTTTGGAATGTGTTTCGGGCATCCCCCCTTTGTTTTTTTGGAATTCCTGGAATCTTTGGGTGTGTGCGTTTTTTTTTTTTGCCAGAAGCTTTTATGTTGGTGGGTCCCCCCCCACTTCTTTTTTGTTTTTTTTTCCCCATGTTTGAATTGGATTTTGATTTACTGCACAACCCCCTATGTGTATCTCCCCATCATTGCCTCTTTTTTTTCCACTTAACCGCCCCAAGTCTGCCAGCACCACCGTTTGAGGCACCCTGTCCCCAACCCCCCCCCCCCCCCCCCCCTGATCCCCCTTTCTTTTGATTCAAAAAGAAACCGGTTGGAGCTTTTGAGAAGCCGTAAAGATTTTTGTTCTTTTCAGAAAAAAAACACTGAATTCAAAGGACAAAATCTCCAAAAACACCCCCCTAAATTAAAAAAAATAAAACATGGCCAACACAAACGGACAACAAACAACATGGCGACCCGAAAAAAACCCCCCACGACATTACATTTGGCGGTTCCTCAATGGAAAAAAAAAACAAAAGTTTGGGGGGGGTTGTTTTTTTTTTTTGTTTGTTGATGTTTAGGAAAGTTTTTAAAACCCTCCCCCCCCCCCCGTTTTTAAAAAAATGTGGCAAACCCCTGCCCAGCCCCGTAAACACAAAATATTTAATTTAGGTTTTCCCGCCCCCCCCCGACATTATAATCCCCCCCCCCCCCCCCCCCCCCCCCCCCCCTCCCCCCCGTTCACAATTGAAAGCTTCCCCCCACCCCCCCCCCCCCCCCCACCATGGTGGACAGGTTCCCCCCAACATGCGGTGGTCTGCCTTCACTGATTCGATCCAAAATGTTGGTTTTGGGGGTGGGTGTTGCACAAGGATGCGAAATCTCGAGTTTTCTCCGTAGTCCCCGATGCGTTGCCCCCCCTTCCACCGAAACGAAAAAAACAATGCCTCAAATTTTTCTGTCCCCTAACCCCCCAAAAAAAACAAAAAACCGTCTTACCGGGTCGGAACACCCCCCTTCCCAACAAAAAAACCAAACCACTCGATGGGCACCAAGACAAACAAAAAAAATGCACAAAAGAAAAACCAAATGGGCTGGGTGGGGTGGCCCCCTGACTTGCAACGATTTTTTAAAGTTGTTTAAAAAAACCCGTGGTGAAGTTTTGTTACCGTTTTTTTTGTTTACCATATTTTTTCCCCCCCCCTTTCTTTTTTTCCCGCTGTGAACAAAAAAAAAAAAAAAAACCCAATGCCTTTAGGAAAGAAATAACAAAAAATAAGAAAAAAACGATGGCCCTGGCCACTAAACACATTGATTTTTCCCCAACTCAAAAAATTTTCCCCCCCCCTCCCCCCCCCCCCTTTACCTTCCCCCCCCCTTCAAAAAATAAATCATAAACCTTCCTTTTCTCTTTTTTTAATTTTTTAGATTGCGCCAGGTCATCCAAGCGGTCCCTTATATTTTACACACCATTTGAACACCCCACCCTTTTGTTGTATTATTCCATGTTACCCCCCCCCTTTGAAAACAAATGGGGGACCCCCCTTTTTCACCCCCCCTTAAAAATTTTCCCAAGGACAATTTAATTAAAATATTGCGACCGCTCCCCAAAAACCAATACTTTTTTCTTTTTTTTTTTCCCCTTTTGCCCTATTTTTGTTTTTTTTTTGTTGGGGGGGGGATACCCCAGTCGTTTCATGCGAAAAAACAACAAAATTCCCCCTGCATTACGGTGTAAGAACGGGCGGGGGTTAGCTCAAAAACAAAAAAACCAAACCCAAAAAAACAACAGAGACCAACCGTTAAAAAAAACATAAATCAACACAAGAAAAACGTGCCCCCCAACCTCCCCCACAACGTCACGACACACCCACTCGACAGGGTAGTTTAGATGTTCAATTGTTTTCTGGTTTGATTCGTTGTTATTTCTCACTTTTTTTTTCTTTTCCTTCGTCACTAAACTTTTTTATCCAAACAAAAAAAAAAATTTTACAAACACCAGTGGTTTGGGGGGACAAAAACCGGTGGGTTTTTTTGGTTGGTGGGTTTCCCCCGACTCAAAAATGGGGTTATAACCCCCCCCCGATCACCCCCCCCCCCCCCTGGTGGGGGTGCCAACGAAATTTCAATACAAAAGAATCCACGAAGTTTTTTTTCCAGCAGATTGATTTTTTCAGACTTTAAAAAAAAAACCAACAATATTACATTGGGGACTATATTTTGGAATAACAGCAGAGTATATTGTGAAAACAAAGGTTAAAAAAAATTTCAATAAAACCAAAAACCCTTCCAAAAAATTTTTTTTAATTCCCAGCCTGGTTTTTTTTTGGTTTGGTGCGAAAACAATTTCAACACGAAAAAATCACGACAGTTCCAATACAGCAGAGTTAATGTGTTTGTTGTCCCCCCCTCCCCCCCCCCGATGTTTTTTTTGAACTCGGTAATATTTTCCAACCAAAAAGCAGACCATATGTTATTTTTTTGGTCCGCCATGTGAGTTTTTAACAAAAACAGGGTTCGAATGACCCACATTCATCTTGCTTTGAGGGTCTTGCATGTGCAAACACACAATTGCAACCACAGAGTTGGCGAATTTTTTTTTCCCCGCCCCTTTTCCCCCCCCTAAAATGGTAAGTACACCAAAATCTTGACAATACAAAACAGTTCTCATATCGAACCCCCACAAGACCCCCCCCCCCCCTTGGGGGCCATTTTATTTCTGTAATTTTTCTTCCCCAGGATGGATACTAACCAAAGCGGCTTTTTTTTCAATTACAAAAATAAATAAAAAATTGGAAAATTAACTTTTAACTTTTCCTCCGTATTTTCAACACTTCGCCGAGAAGAGCTTCCCCCACACCAACCTTACTTTTTGTTTTTTCCTCCCCCAAAAACCTGCATTTTTTTTTTTTTTTTTTTTTTTTTCAAGAAAGCACTTCCAGGCCACATTATTCCCCTTCACATATTTACAAAAACCACACGAACAAACAAAGCACCAAAGGAAACCAGAAAACACAAACAATTTTTTTAAAAGCCAACAAAAAAAGCGCTAGACCCAAAACTTGGACAACATCGGCCCCCCCTTTGTCCAATCCCGAGCGGCTTTCCATATACAACATTTTTTTTTTGTCTATACATATTTATATAGATAGCCCCCCTCCCCTTTTTTTCCCCCTTCGGGAATCCGTGAGTAAAAGCCCAAAAAGTTTTGTTTCTGAAAGAAGTTCAACCCATCGAATATGGAAACAATCAATTTTTTTTTCTTCCAAGATGATTTTTTTTTTTAAAGTGTTTTTTTTGTTTTTTTGGTTGTTTCCCCCGCCACCACCCCCCCTCCTTTGTGTTTTGCGGCCCTTTTTGCAATTCGGTGGTTTGTCAGGCAATTGGTGCATTTTGCAGTCGATTTGGGGGGGAGAAACATGGGGGGTTCCACAAAAAAAACAGTTTGCCCACCAAAAAATTTTAGAATTTTTTTGTTTGTGTTTCAAATTGTTTTTTGCTCGCTATACAAAATAATGTTTTTTTTGAAGAAGCCCCCCCCCCCCCCCCTGACAAAGTTTAAAATGTTTTTCCCCCCCGAATTAACAAGGTTGGATAATGTGTCCCCCATTTAACCCCGATACGATCAAGAACCAAGGGTAAAAAACCAACACTGCCATTGGCCCGTTCATTTTTCGTTTGGCATGGTTTTTTTTTTTTGTTTTTTTTAAAACAAAAGGCCCCCCACACTGGGCAAATCTAGGTAAAAAAAAGCGGTTTTTGCCTAACGGTAGAATAAAGTATGGATCCGGCCCTTTTTCCATAAAAGTAGGCAGTTCCAGGTGCAATCAACACGCCAGTGGTTTTTGATGAGAACCTCCCATGAAACCATAAACAGGGAGAACGACTAGCCATGTTCTAAGCGTCTATACCTAGAAAGTAGGAATGAAATTTTGTCATTGACAAAAAAAATCCACAATCTCGTCAATAATTCTTTGTCCTTTTAGGATTATCAGTCATTTCCCCCATATTATAGCTTGGTTAGAGGAAAATTTTTAACAGATGGGGGTTGAAAAAAACCCACATGGAAACCTAAAAAAACGAGAAAAACTTTTATAATTTTCAGACACCAAACACCAAAATTTTTTGGGGGTTTCACATAATTTGTTTGGCACAGATTTCATTCAAAACACCTGGAAGTGAAAAACTTTATTTATCGGAAAAAAATACCCTTTGCCAAGTGGCCAAAACAAAACCCCACTCAAAAAAAGAAAGTTTTTGTGGTTGTTTTTTGGTTTAGTTTTTTTTGTTTGTTTTTTGATAAATTTGTTTTTTTTTTTTGCGGGTAGCCCCCCCCCCCTTTTTTTTTTAGAGTGCTATATACAAAACAGTCAGTTGTTATTGCTGACGTGGGCCAAACGCGAACATGGCGTCGCGGTACTGTGGAATGCTCGAATGTACAAAAACAGAGGAGAAGACACTACGCGAGCACCAGCACATTGATAGAGTGATAGTGTGTGTGCATTTAATAATTAGACATATCCTTAGGAGTGCACACAGGAGGAACAAAAGTGCACAAAGGTATATATATAAAAACATCACAAAACACGCTAAAATCGACCTGCAACCCATCATGCATGAAGTGAAACACACCAGTACAAATAATTGAGTATTTTAAACAAGACAAAGGCCTGCAATTGTCGCACTTTATTGGGTCGATAACAAACAAAAAATAAACCTATGAAATACAGATACAAAGTGAAAATCAAAAAAAGGCCCAATAATCAGGAAAAACCCAACCCAAAAAAAAAACTCGCCCATCAGTAGATTCAACAAATTTTGAAACATTGAAAAAAACCCTAACGTACCCAACAGGGAGTGAACCAAAAAAAAAATTCTACCGCAAATTTATCATGACCGGAGCTTTTTTAAAAAAATATTAGACGAGATAACTCAGAAACACCAGAGAAAAAACTGGTACCCCAAAGTATGTTCTTGACATCACTGGATACACGGATTATTCTCCCTTGCTTTCGCCTTACGTATAACCTTCAAGGCATACCAGTCGAACGGCCTGATAGTCTACATGGCGAGTGAATACAACTTTCCACGACATTGGTTTGCTGTCTTCATGGACGAAGGTCACATAGCAATGACAATGGTTACGCATACGAACAACGCTGATGTTAGGAGCGAAACCATCAAAACAAAGGACAAATACGATGATGGCAAAGAATGGGAGCTGGAGATTTTAAGAATAAATGGATTCGCCGCCATTATAATCATGGACACGAGAGACTACGTCAACAACAACGGGACGTCTACAATTGAAAGCTTCCTTAATATAACCACGGGGTTTTATCTGGGTGGGGTTCCCAGTGCATTCGGTGGTATGCCCTTCACTGATTCGATTCCCAAAATGTCATTCAGTGGGTGTGTTTTGCAGTAGGATGCCAATTCTCGTTCTTCTCCGTTAGTATTCGATGCGTTGCCACGTGTTGAACAGAATGTTGAAGAATGCCTCGAAAACGTCATGTCCGGTCTGTTCTTCAACGACACTAACGCTTGTGTACGGGTCGGAACTAACGATAAGAAATTCAACATCATCACTCGATTCACAGTGATAATAACGATTGGGGGCACAGTCCGGGAAGGAATTCTGCTTGCGGGACGTGGTGCTACCAGCGACGAATACTTCGCGCT
>JAXDRA010000559.1:0-10334 GCA_034190875.2 Urechis unicinctus | reverse complement strand
TGATGAGCCTCGTTTCCATACGTGGTGACTCTGTTGAGTGCACATTTCAGCTACTCTGACTAACCTTTGCCCTCCGTTTTTTCAGTTTATGTTATCAAATGGTTTCGTTAGCGGTATGGTAGCGTAGCAAAGGTCGCTCGTACATCCAGCATTTTCTGCATTATTTTGATACGTTTATAAATGCATAGGGTTCTTGATTAATATCCTTAGCGACACTCAGTCATATTCCTTCCTCATTGAAGGATCAAACTCAATAATGCCATTAGCTTTTGTGTTGACTATTGACTTGCAAACACAATAGTAGTCCGAATTTCGAAACCAGAGCATCATGTCCCACATGGTATACAATAAGCCTTCCGATTCAGATGTCTCATTTGAAATGTATCATTGAACCCTATGTTAAAGACCAGCGTCAAAGACAGCAACATTGAATGGCCGTACAAATTCAATTCTGGTTTGACGATCTATAACGTCGGCTCGTTGGTCTAGGGGCATGATTCTCGCTTTGGGTGCGAGAGGTCCCGGGTTCAAATCCCGGACGAGCCCACTATTTTTATGTAATCGATGTTTATTGATCTGAAATTTATATTCATTATAAGCCTATCAATGTGCTAGTTTTTGTTTACCCCTGAGGGATAGTTAGGAACTTATCCTTCCGATCACGTTGTCGTACCTTACCAAAAGTACCCATCATGATTTGCCGTCTAATCCCATACTGAAATCTACTGCGAAATTTACATGCACTGGTAGCGGGATTACAATTATCATTGGCTATCCCTGTCACTGGAGGTATTATTTTTGACGTCAAACAGAGAGACGAATAATTAATTCGGCGTCTTAACACCAAAGGCTTAAATGTTCAGTATGCAGAATTCTTACACATACAATGTACAATACATGGAATTCGGTGTCAATGTGACCAAACAGCACTATTTACAACAGTGCTATCGGTGTCACTGACGGTATTACTATTGAACACTGTATTGATACGCGCATTGGGCCGTGTATGCCATATAGAGTGGAATAATGTATTCGTCTTTATAAGTCCACAGGATTGAAAAATGATATCTTGTAGTATCATTCATTACAGGTGTTATGCCCACAATGAAGAATTCATACACATACAATGTACAATATCAAGTGACGCATGAAATTCGGTACCATTGTGACCAAATAGCTTTATATACAACAGTGCCACATACATTCCCTTATTTGATTAACATGTTATTGGGAAGTTCTAGCTTCTTAGTAAATGAACAATTCTACAACCGATTGCATCTTTACATTCTTTCTCAAGATGCTATCATATCTAGATGGTCAGTCTCTGTCACGAGCCTGGTCAGCAGGGAGTGTAACAATTGAATCAAAGACAGCATTATCAAGCCAAGGACAGCATGTTGGAGAATGGTGACAAATTTTCAAAACTATTTCATGTTTTCAAGGTTGGCTCGTTGGTCTAGGGGCATGATTCTCGCTTAGGGTGCGAGAGGTCCCGGGTTCAAATCCCGGACGAGCCCAATTTTATATTTCACTTTAAAACTTTTGCAAAACTATACATCGCCCCATTGGTGGCATCAGTAACAACTCTAATCAGTGTGGCTTTCAAGCCACGTGTGATGACCTGTGTTTACTATGTTTATATCCGGAGAGTTTCTTGGTCCAAGCATCAATGGCATTGCTCTTGATGAGCCTCGTTTCCATACGCGTGGTGACTCTGTTGAGTGCACATTTCAGCTACTCTGACTAACCTTTGCCCTCCGTTTTTCAGTTTTATGTTATCAAATGGTTTCGTTAGCGGTATGGTAGCGTAGCAAAGGTCGCTCGTACATCCAGCATTTTCTGCATTATTTTGATACGTTTATAAATGCATAGGGTTCTTGATTAATATCCTTAGCGACACTCAGTCATATTCCTTCCTCATTGAAGATCAAAACTCAATAATGCCATTAGCTTTTGTGTTGACTATTGACTTGCAAACACAATAGTAGTCCGAATTTCGAAACCAGAGCATCATGTCCCACATGGTATACAATAAGCCTTCCGATTCAGATGTCTCATTTGAAATGTATCATTGAACCCTATGTTAAAGACCAGCGTCAAAGACAGCAACATTGAATGGCCGTACAAATTCAATTCTGGTTTGACGATCTATAACGTCGGCTCGTTGGTCTAGGGGCATGATTCTCGCTTTGGGTGCGAGAGGTCCCGGGTTCAAATCCCGGACGAGCCCACTATTTTTATGTAATCGATGTTTATTGATCTGAAATTTATATTCATTATAAGCCTATCAATGTGCTAGTTTTTGTTTACCCCGACTAGGGATAGTTAGGAACTTATCCTTCCGATCACGTTGTCGTACCTTACCAAAAGTACCCATCATGATTTGCCGTCTAATCCCATACTGAAATCTACTGCGAAATTTACATGCACTGGTAGCGGGATTACAATTATCATTGGCTATCCCTGTCACTGGAGGTGGAGTTTTGATATTATTTTACGTCAAACAGAGACGAATAATTAATTCGGCGTCTTAACACCAAAGGCTTAAATGTTCAGTATGCAGAATTCTTACACATACAATGTACAATACATGGAATTCGGTGTCAATGTGACCAAACAGCACTATTTTACAACAGTGCTATCGGTGTCACTGACGGTATTACTATTGAACACTGTATTGATACGCGCATTGGGCCGTGTATGCCATATAGAGTGGAATAATGTATTCGTCTTTATAAGTCCACAGGATTGAAAAAATGATATCTTGTAGTATCATTCATTACAGGTGTTATGCCCACAATGAAGAATTCATACACATACATGTACAATATCAAAGTGACGCATGAAATTCGGTACCATTGTGACCAAATAGCTTTATATACAACAGTGCCACATACATTCCCTTATTTGATTAACATGTTATTGGGAAGTTCTAGCTTCTTAGTAAATGAACAATTCTACAACCGATTGCATCTTACATTCTTTCTCAAGATGCTATCATATCTAGATGGTCAGTCTCTGTCACGAGCCTGGTCAGCAGGGAGTGTAACAATTGAATCAAAGACAGCATTATCAAGCCAAAGGACAGCATGTTGGAGAATGGTGACAAATTTTCAAAACTATTTCATGTTTTCAAGGTTGGCTCGTTGGTCTAGGGGCATGATTCTCGCTTAGGGTGCGAGAGGTCCCGGGTTCAAATCCCGGACGAGCCCAATTTTTATATTTCACTTTAAAACTTTTGCAAAAAACTATACATCGCCCCATTGGTGGCATCAGTAACAACTCTAATCAGTGTGGCTTTCAAGCCACGTGTGATGACCTGTGTTTACTATGTTTATCCGGAGAGTTCTTGGTCCCAAGCATCAATGGCATTGCTCTTGATGAGCCTCGTTTCCATACGCGTGGTGACTCTGTTGAGTGCACATTTCAGCTACTCTGACTAACCTTTGCCCTCCGTTTTTTCAGTTTTATGTTATCAAATGGTTTCGTTAGCGGTATGGTAGCGTAGCAAAGGTCGCTCGTACATCCAGCATTTTCTGCATTATTTTGATACGTTTATAAATGCATAGGGTTCTTGATTAATATCCTTAGCGACACTCAGTCATATTCCTTCCTCATTGAAGGATCAAACTCAATAATGCCATTAGCTTTTGTGTTGACTATTGACTTGCAAACACAATAGTAGTCCGAATTTCGAAACCAGAGCATCATGTCCCACATGGTATACAATAAGCCTTCCGATTCAGATGTCTCATTTGAAATGTATCATTGAACCCTATGTTAAAGACCAGCGTCAAAGACAGCAACATTGAATGGCCGTACAAATTCAATTCTGGTTTGACGATCTATAACGTCGGCTCGTTGGTCTAGGGGCATGATTCTCGCTTTGGGTGCGAGAGGTCCCGGGTTCAAATCCCGGACGAGCCCACTATTTTTTATGTAATCGATGTTTATTGATCTGAAATTTATATTCATTATAAGCCTATCAATGTGCTAGTTTTTGTTTACCCTGAGGGATAGTTAGGAACTTATCCTTCCGATCACGTTGTCGTACCTTACCAAAAGTACCCATCATGATTTGCCGTCTAATCCCATACTGAAATCTACTGCGAAATTTACATGCACTGGTAGCGGGATTACAATTATCATTGGCTATCCCTGTCACTGGAGGTATTATTTTGACGTCGTTTACAAACAGAGACGAATAATTAATTCGGCGTCTTAACACCAAAGGCTTAAATGTTCAGTATGCAGAATTCTTACACATACAATGTACAATACATGGAATTCGGTGTCAATGTGACCAAACAGCACTATTTACAACAGTGCTATCGGTGTCACTGACGGTATTACTATTGAACACTGTATTGATACGCGCATTGGGCCGTGTATGCCATATAGAGTGGAATAATGTATTCGTCTTTATAAGTCCACAGGATTGAAAAATGATATCTTGTAGTATCATTCATTACAGGTGTTATGCCCACAATGAAGAATTCATACACATACAATGTACAATATCAAGTGACGCATGAAATTCGGTACCATTGTGTGTGACCCAAATAGCTTTATATACAACAGTGCCACATACATTCCTTATTGATTAACATGTGGGAATTTGGAAGTTCTAGCTTCTTAGTAAATGAACAATTCTACAACCGATTGCATCTTACATGTTCTTTCTCAAGATGCTATCATATCTAGATGGTCAGTCTCTGTCACGATCTGTCACGAGCCTGGTCAGCAGGGAGTCAGTAAAAATTGAATCAAAGACAGCATCAAGCCAAATCACAGCAGTTGTTGAATGGTGATGGGCATTCAAAACAACAAAAGGTTTGATTCGGCTACAAACAGGGATGTTTCCACGTTCATCGTTGGGTCTAGGGGCATTTTCAAGGTTGGGTTTCGGTCGCGAGGGGGGGTCAAATCAAACTTTCCGGCCGAGCCCATATTTTTATAATCAATGCCCATTGATCCCTTACTTTTATAATCATTATAATTTGGTGGCATCATTGTGCTAGGGGATAGATTTAGCTTTCAAGCCACGTGGGTCTGATTGTATCCATTCGATGTGTTTTCTATTTTGTGTAAAACGTTCCATACAACACCTATCATCATTGATTGGCTTTCATCTAAACATCCCATATCTGAATCTACCTGCGAAATTTCATGCACTGTACTGGGATTTACAATTATCATTGTTTTGGGCATCATGTTGTTCTTAGGGTATTTTACAGAAACAGAGACGTAGACTATTATTGGCATTTTCGGCGTTAACACCAAACGGCTTAAAATGGTGTTCAGTATGCAGAATTCTTACACAAAAGTTACAATGGATGGCGTTCAGGTGTCAATGTGACCAAACAGCAATGATTCGCTGTCATTAGCTACAGGTCACTATTACAACGCTATCGGTGTCACTGACGGTATTACTATTGAACACTGTATTGATTTTATTTCTTCTTTTTGGGGTGTATGCCATATAGATAATTAATTATTCGTGTTTATAAAGTCCACAGGATTGAAAAATGATATCTTGTATCATCCATTACAGGTGTTATGCCCCTCCTGAATGAAGAATTCATACACATACAATGTACAATATCAAGTGACGCATGAAATTCGGTACCATTGTGACCAAATAGCTTTATATAAAACAGTGCCACATACATTCCCTTATTTGATTAACATGTTATTGGGAAGTTCTAGCTTCTTAGTAAAATGAACAATTCTAACAACCGATTGCATCTTACATTCTTTCTCAAGATGCTATCATATCTAGATGGTCAGTCTCTGTCACGAGCCTGGTCAGCAGGGAGTGTAAGTGTAACATTGAATCAAAGACAGCATTATCAAGCCAAGGACAGCATGTTGGAGAATGGTGACAAATTTTCAAAACTATTTTCATGTTTTCAAGGTTGGCTCGTTGGTCTAGGGGCATGATTCTCGCTTAGGGTGCGAGAGGTCCCGGGTTCAAATCCCGGACGAGCCCAATTTTTATATTTCACTTTAAAAAAACTTTTGCAAAACTATATACATCGCCCCATTGGTGGCATCAGTAACAACTCTAATCAGTGTGGCTTTCAAGCCACGTGTGATGACCTGTTTTTACTATGTTTATATCCGGAGAGTTCTTGGTCCAAGCATCAATGGCATTGCTCTTGATGAGCCTCGTTTCCATACGCGTGGTGACTCTGTTGAGTGCACATTTCAGCTACTCTGACTAACCTTTGCCCTCCGTTTTTTTTTCAGTTTTATGTTATCAAATGGTTTCGTTAGCGGTATGGTAGCGTAGCAAAGGTCGCTCGTACATCCAGCATTTTCTGCATTATTTTGATACGTTTATAAATGCATAGGGTTCTTGATTAATATCCTTAGCGACACTCAGTCATATTCCTTCCTCATTGAAGGATCAAACTCAATAATGCCATTAGCTTTTGTGTTGACTATTGACTTGCAAACACAATAGTAGTCCGAATTTCGAAACCAGAGCATCATGTCCCACATGGTATACAATAAGCCTTCCGATTCAGATGTCTCATTTGAAATGTATCATTGAACCCTATGTTAAAGACCAGCGTCAAAGACAGCAACATTGAATGGCCGTACAAATTCAATTCTGGTTTGACGATCTATAACGTCGGCTCGTTGGTCTAGGGGCATGATTCTCGCTTTGGGTGCGAGAGGTCCCGGGTTCAAATCCCGGACGAGCCCACTATTTTTATGTAATCGATGTTTATTGATCTGAAATTTATATTCATTATAAGCCTATCAATGTGCTAGTTTTTGTTTACCCTGAGGGATAGTTAGGAACTTATCCTTCCGATCACGTTGTCGTACCTTACCAAAAGTACCCATCATGATTTGCCGTCTAATCCCATACTGAAATCTACTGCGAAATTTACATGCACTGGTAGCGGGATTACAATTATCATTGGCTATCCCACTGTCACTGGAGGTATTATTTTTTACGTCAAACAGAGACGAATAATTAATTCGGCGTCTTAACACCAAAGGCTTAAATGTTCAGTATGCAGAATTCTTACACATACAATGTACAATACATGGAATTCGGTGTCAATGTGACCAAACAGCACTATTTACAACAGTGCTATCGGTGTCACTGACGGTATTACTATTGAACACTGTATTGATACGCGCATTGGGCCGTGTATGCCATATAGAGTGGAATAATGTATTCGTCTTTATAAGTCCACAGGATTGAAAAATGATATCTTGTAGTATCATTCATTACAGGTGTTATGCCCACAATGAAGAATTCATACACATACAATGTACAATATCAAGTGACGCATGAAATTCGGTACCATTGTGACCAAATAGCTTTATATACAACAGTGCCACATACATTCCCTTATTTGATTAACATGTTATTGGGAAGTTCTAGCTTCTTAGTAAATGAACAATTCTACAACCGATTGCATCTTACATTCTTTCTCAAGATGCTATCATATCTAGATGGTCAGTCTCTGTCACGAGCCTGGTCAGCAGGGAGTGTAACAATTGAATCAAAGACAGCATTATCAAGCCAAGGACAGCATGTTGGAGAATGGTGACAAATTTTCAAAACTATTTCATGTTTTCAAGGTTGGCTCGTTGGTCTAGGGGCATGATTCTCGCTTAGGGTGCGAGAGGTCCCGGGTTCAAATCCCGGACGAGCCCAATTTTTATATTTCACTTTAAAACTTTTGCAAAACTATACATCGCCCCATTGGTGGCATCAGTAACAACTCTAATCAGTGTGGCTTTCAAGCCACGTGTGATGACCTGTGTTTACTATGTTTATATCCGGAGAGTTCTTGGCCCAAGCATCAATGGCATTGCTCTTGATGAGCCTCGTTTCCATTCCATACGCGTGGTGACTCTGTTGAGTGCACATTTCAGCTACTCTGACTAACCTTTGCCCTCCGTTTTTTTTTCAGTTTTATGTTATCAAATGGTTTCGTTAGCGGTATGGTAGCGTAGCAAAGGTCGCTCGTACATCCAGCATTTTCTGCATTATTTTGATACGTTTATAAATGCATAGGGTTCTTGATTAATATCCTTAGCGACACTCAGTCATATTCCTTCCTCATTGAAGGATCAAACTCAATAATGCCATTAGCTTTTGTGTTGACTATTGACTTGCAAACACAATAGTAGTCCGAATTTCGAAACCAGAGCATCATGTCCCACATGGTATACAATAAGCCTTCCGATTCAGATGTCTCATTTGAAATGTATCATTGAACCCTATGTTAAAGACCAGCGTCAAAGACAGCAACATTGAATGGCCGTACAAATTCAATTCTGGTTTGACGATCTATAACGTCGGCTCGTTGGTCTAGGGGCATGATTCTCGCTTTGGGTGCGAGAGGTCCCGGGTTCAAATCCCGGACGAGCCCACTATTTTTATGTAATCGATGTTTATTGATCTGAAATTTATATTCATTATAAGCCTATCAATGTGCTAGTTTTTGTTTACCCTGAGGGATAGTTAGGAACTTATCCTTCCGATCACGTTGTCGTACCTTACCAAAAGTACCCATCATGATTTGCCGTCTAATCCCATACTGAAATCTACTGCGAAATTTACATGCACTGGTAGCGGGATTACAATTATCATTGGCTATCCCTGTCACTGGAGGTATTATTTTTTACGTCAAACAGAGACGAATAATTAATTCGGCGTCTTAACACCAAAGGCTTAAATGTTCAGTATGCAGAATTCTTACACATACAATGTACAATACATGGAATTCGGTGTCAATGTGACCAAACAGCACTATTTACAACAGTGCTATCGGTGTCACTGACGGTATTACTATTGAACACTGTATTGATACGCGCATTGGGCCGTGTATGCCATATAGAGTGGAATAATGTATTCGTCTTTATAAGTCCACAGGATTGAAAAAATGATATCTTGTAGTATCATTCATTACAGGTGTTATGCCCACAATGAAGAATTCATACACATACAATGTACAATATCAAGTGACGCATGAAATTCGGTACCATTGTGACCAAATAGCTTTATATACAACAGTGCCACATACATTCCCTTATTTGATTAACATGTTATTGGGAAGTTCTAGCTTCTTAGTAAATGAACAATTCTACAACCGATTGCATCTTACATTCTTTCTCAAGATGCTATCATATCTAGATGGTCAGTCTCTGTCACGAGCCTGGTCAGCAGGGAGTGTAACAATTGAATCAAAGACAGCATTATCAAGCCAAGGACAGCATGTTGGAGAATGGTGACAAATTTTCAAAACTATTTCATGTTTTCAAGGTTGGCTCGTTGGTCTAGGGGCATGATTCTCGCTTAGGGTGCGAGAGGTCCCGGGTTCAAATCCCGGACGAGCCCAATTTTTATATTTCACTTTAAAACTTTTGCAAAACTATACATCGCCCCATTGGTGGCATCAGTAACAACTCTAATCAGTGTGGCTTTCAAGCCACGTGTGATGACCTGTGTTTTTACTATGTTTATATCCGGAGAGTTCTTGGTCCCAGCATCAATGGCATTGCTCTTGATGAGCCTCGTTTCCATACGCGTGGTGACTCTGTTGAGTGCACATTTCAGCTACTCTGACTAACCTTTGCCCTCCGTTTTTCAGTTTTATGTTATCAAATGGTTTCGTTAGCGGTATGGTAGCGTAGCAAAGGTCGCTCGTACATCCAGCATTTTCTGCATTATTTTGATACGTTTATAAATGCATAGGGTTCTTGATTAATATCCTTAGCGACACTCAGTCATATTCCTTCCTCATTGAAGGATCAAACTCAATAATGCCATTAGCTTTTGTGTTGACTATTGACTTGCAAACACAATAGTAGTCCGAATTTCGAAACCAGAGCATCATGTCCCACATGGTATACAATAAGCCTTCCGATTCAGATGTCTCATTTGAAATGTATCATTGAACCCTATGTTAAAGACCAGCGTCAAAGACAGCAACATTGAATGGCCGTACAAATTCAATTCTGGTTTGACGATCTATAACGTCGGCTCGTTGGTCTAGGGGCATGATTCTCGCTTTGGGTGCGAGAGGTCCCGGGTTCAAATCCCGGACGAGCCCACTATTTTTATGTAATCGATGTTTATTGATCTGAAATTTATATTCATTATAAGCCTATCAATGTGCTAGTTTTTGTTTACCCTGAGGGATAGTTAGGAACTTATCCTTCCGATCACGTTGTCGTACCTTACCAAAAGTACCCATCATGATTTGCCGTCTAATCCCATACTGAAATCTACTGCGAAATTTACATGCACTGGTAGCGGGATTACAATTATCATTGGCTATCCCTGTCACTGGAGGTAT
>JAXDRA010000558.1:0-48156 GCA_034190875.2 Urechis unicinctus | reverse complement strand
CTCGTTTTGTTGTGGATCCAGAAATCCGCAATAGAATTTGGACACCTGACACGTTTTTCCGCAACGCCAAGCGCGCCGAACATAAATTTGTCCCTAATCCTCAATTCCTAGTGTCTGTGAAAGACAACGGAGACATCTGGTTCACGCAGAGGTAGAACTTGTTAGATCAATCACCTCTTTATCCTATTTACAAATTCAACTACGACTGTTAACTAAAAGAAACATTTAGTACTTGCACCAGTTTTTTTGCATTTTGTAATAATTTATGCTGTATATGAAACTCTTCCCCCTGTCGTCTGCTGATTAGCATCCACGCAGAATTCCCACGGAGAGGCAGAATCGTTTCCATTTTTGTGGAATCATGTAAGTGTTGAATCTGGATATCATTATTTGTCACTGCGATAACCATGTTGTATAAATATATGTGACGAAGATTTGCTTATTTAGCTGCCAGTAAATTACTTGCATATTTATTAGGTATAAAGACTCATCTGTGGTTTATCAAATTGACGTTTCATGATCCAAATAATGGACTGTCACCAAGCACAGTTTTTATATTTTTCCAGACGGCTATAAGGCTGATGAGCTGACGTTCACTTGGCTGCCATCTCCAGTCGATATCGATATGGACATCACTTTATATGGTGCTACAGTTGAAAACACCGAAGTCCACGACTGTACTCAAACCTATTCCACTGGCACTTATAGCTGCTTGGGACTGAACTTATTTTTCAGCTAGACTAGCGATGCACAAAAGCATAATGGCATGACATATGTCAGTTAACCATATGTAACGAAATGCATGGAAATTAAACATATTTCTTAACAATGGAGTGCTTTAATGCAAAATAATTACACGATTAAGATTGGAAAGTTGTTTTGTGTCAAAGTAATTTGGTAAAGCATCAGTTAAATTCCATGTATGAAATAAACTTAAATGCAGTGAAACACATTTTCTCTTTGTGGCCGAAGCCAGTCTCTTCTGAATATCGCGGATACCCTTCCTTTTCACGTTTGTCCATATCATATTATTTTAACTCAAAAATAATCAAATTTGCTCAATAGAATACAGTTAATTACAATTTGTAATCTTTCATAGACTTTTCGTCTAGTCCACCGAATCAATGGGCGGATTGTTTGGCTGTAATGTTGGCTTGTCCAAAAAAACGGACACCAGGGACAGTGAGTGGATGGAAGATTTCACAATGAACACCACTGTCATTTATGAGTTTGACTGCTTTGGCAAAATGGTGGCCGAAATGGAGGAGGAACATGGTGACATCAATTTTGATGAATCAATGCAGTACGTTGGTGCTGTTTCACACCTGACAAATACATGCAGCATCATATGAGAAAGTGGTTTGACAACATAGATCATATAACTTTTGCAGGGGTGCTCCTGATGTGGAAGACTTTGTTTGACAATTCAAAAGCCTCCTGGGAAACATGACACAGGAGATGGGGCATAAAATTGTTATCTTGGTTGGCCATCAATGCAAAAGGGTAAAACTGGAGCAGATGATGGTGATCCTTGTGAGACAGATTATCATGCAGATGCACATTGCCGAGATACAAGCCATTCAAGATAACATGTTTGAGAGTCGTTGTTTTCCTTTGCTTAATTTATCACATTTTTGATTACAATAATTTTTTTTGTACCTACTTACCATATGTGTTTTGTTGTAGTGGTGTGGGGCTTTTTGATTTTGGTGACATCCCTAATAGCGTAATGGAAATGATGACGCCCGATTTTTTCAGAACAATGTCCATTTGTATCTATCATTTCTACCATTGGTAAATTAGTTCAATAAATGTTGAATGGTGGTCATAGGTAACGTTATTATTGTGTGATTTATTTTGAATGTAAAATCCCTGGGAATCAGGAATGTGTTCTAACTTGTTCTTGCACCTGATGCTTGTGTTATTGCTGCTGCAGCCTAATATGATGTCGATCTTTGCCAGGCACATGAAGCCACACAGCCGGGAGACGTTGTGCTTCTCCATTATCCGCCCAGCTGCTGAATCAAATGATGCGCGCTGGCATCGACTTATTGAACGCCATTGCTAACAACCCAACGGTAGGTTCAGAAAAGAATTTTCCGATTAGAAAGTCATTTGACAAACCCTTATGGTTCTATATAAAATACTGCTGCTGAATAATTTCTAACCTAATCCCTACCCCTTCTCATCAAGTATACACTAATAGCGTGGAATACGGTTTGGTAGTGTTCAGGCCGGTGCAATTGCCTTAGATACTTTTGATGACAATCCATCCGGTCCAAGGTCCGGACCCTCGTCACCCAGGTAATAAGAGCGGTCTTAACGTGCACTGTTCACTGACCTGTTACAAATTTACTTGCTCCATTTGTGAAACAAAAGAAAATTGCTCCAATAACTATATATTATTCCCCACATTTCGAAGCTGTTTATGTCTGCAACCACCAGCTAAGACCATGAAGAAGCTCTTTAAGTACCTCAGCCGCTCTGAGCTAATGGATGTGGTCAGTTCTGGTCATCTGGACATGGACTGCTCTAGCAGCGACCCTCTGGACATCGACGTGGACGCTGCTCAGGTAACAAGATTAATGCTGGGCCATTCACCTCTGCATGGTTCAACAACTCTGTATGACAGTTTGCTGTTTAACAGCTTTGGTCTTTATTTATTATTGATAAATGATGTTGTGGTATTTGCAGAGAAGACTAACACTTTAACGATCGAGCGTCTGATATACGGCATTTATAATTAACATATATTATGGTCTTTGTAGTCCACAACAACAGTTGGCGGGAAATACTGCCAAGCAAACTTTGTAGCCCATTTTGTTTGTATCAACTCAAGTGTTAGTATTAGCTATGCAAATATAGAGGTCTTATTTGCAACATTTTCTCATCGAATCTCGCCTTCCAAAGAACGAACTCATCAGCCTTAAATAATCCAAACGATGTGCACCTAGAATTCAGAGTCTTTATTTACTATTGACGGCAAAGCTACTGACATGTGTGTCATAAATGATATTCTACAATTTAACCTTGGTTTACGTTGCGGACGCCGTCACTTGCGCTGACGTGCAGAGTATGGGAGGATCCGTCACCTCCCTCGCGGCCAGCGACATCTCGGCTATGGATGGCACCGAGTTCACCGACTGCGTCGAGACCCTGGGTGGATACAGCAGCTGGAGTGATGAGCAGCTCACGGCTCTCGCTGACCAGGCCAAATCTGTAAGAAGTCCGTCATATAATAGCTAGTGTGAGACTGTATTATCAAATGACCGTGAAGCATTGAGTCAGGTTCAGTTTCACCTTCATTCACTTTGTTAACGCCATCCTGTTGGCGCTGTATCAGACCCTGTGAGCTGTTAACACGTGATCAGTCGAAGAGACTCGCCAAGTGGGCAGCATAGATGCCGGTTTGTCCAGCGCTGAAATCGACACATTGGCGCTGTCAAGCAGTGACGTCATGACGTCTGTTGGACAGCACGACATTTACGACTCTGCGCAGGTGACATATATTTCCTGTTAAACACCTGATCGCAAAAAAAGGTTATAAAATGACATGTCAACATTACACATAGAGTGTTTTTTTGTGTAATATTAGAACTTGCATTTGTCATATTAACCAATCATACATTGGTAGTTCCTCGTGCTGTTACAGCTGGCCAGCGGTTACGCTCGTTGGCTAAGCCTCACACAGTCTGACTCTGTATCTAACGTTGATGCTGATGAACTTAATGCTATTGGTCACTTCGCTTGCGGTATTGACACGTCCGAAATAGCCTACATATCCGCCACAGTATATATGTAAGTTTCCAAAGTATTTTTGTCCTTACATATAAAAACATACTTGTAGAAATCGTTGACTCCCTGCATTTTAAGTTCCCGTTGTTCCCGTTGTTCTAATCCCCATGCTGCTCTTCAGTGATGCTGCTAGTTCCATCGGTTCATTGACTACCTGTGAAGCGACCCAATTGGCCGCCTACGCTGCTTTGGCAAAGCACTCCTCGGCGTTTGGTGATGTGACATCATGGGATGGCTCTACCATCGCCACAGTGGGTGGTGTCATGGGTGAGTACCACTTCAACCCACAATGAGTCACAGTACATTATAACTGTGTTGATGAAATGTGAATTTTTCGTGATTCTTTTCTATTTCGTTAAGGTGGTTTAACGAAACCCGAGATTTCATCCCTGACCCAGACACAAATCCAGTCTATTACACCGAATGCTATGTCTCAAATGCCTCCTTCTAACTTCGCTGTAAGTTCCAAGTTTACCCATGCGTTGAAAGCTTCAATTTTACTTCACCAGCACCTGATCTCTGTGCCTGACATCAATGCAATTGTCTGAAATAATAACGGAAACTTGTGTGAATTGTTTTATCGCAGGGATTCTCAAGTACCCAGATTAGTTACTTCTCCACTTCCCAGGCTAGTGCTGTTACAGCTTCCCAGCAGGCGGCGCTCGATTCTGAACAGCTCCAAGCTCTCGTCGATGCCGGCGCCACCAAGCAAGTTGTCCTTGACTCGGCTTCAGGTAACAAACTTTTATAAATTATATTTGGGTGTCATTCATATTCATTTAAAAAGGGAACAATGACATCGTTGTGATACAGAAGTAATCGTTCACTCATTGGGTTTTGATCTGTGAATATGCTAGACTCGTATTAAAAGCTGGAAGCATTTAATCTCCACTCGGAAATAGTGACATGGGTCAGTATAGTGATGTATGTCTGTTCCAGCTCTGGCTCCATTCTCAGCACTTCTCTTCATCGTGTCGTTCCTTGCAATCAGACTGTAAATACGGATGTAGCACGATCCTTTAGCAGTATGAATGACAAATAAATATTGAATCACTAGGAATAGGTTCATATTTCTCTACAGTTCTTGATTTGCTGGTCAAGTATGCATAAGTTCTGTTAAACGTAGTCCCGTACCTACAGTGCTAGTTGTTTGCTTGGTAATATGAAAAATCTCACTGTATTTTGTTGCAAAGCATGATCGGAGAATTGGTTCATGACTGGATCGTGCCAATTCATGAATTGTCCATTCCAAAGCCCGGTTCATTCTGTGATATTGTTATAAAACATTGTAATAAAATCGTGGTGATATGAATGTTACTCTACTTTTCTGAATAAATCTGATAAAACCTGTATTTATTCTTAATTGTCCGTTTATATTTATTATGTTTCATGCATTTGTCATCTCGAAGCACGTTAAAATCAATAAGTGATGACGTCAAGTTAATCGACTGCGTCTATTCCGTCGGCTAACCGGAAGTAATATCATCGTAGCCCCGTCATTGATGGTAGTATGGTATTTCTTTTCAATCATCATCATTCTTCTACTTGCCCAGTAAGACAATTTGAAGACAATGATCATCATCATCATTGACAGTCCGCCAAGTTTCCCTCATCACATTTGGACTTCTTCTTTTACTGACCCACTCGAAATCTCCTTCGCAGACAGATCGACCTCACAGACAAACAAATTTAACTTGGTGTTTACTTGTCGGACTCCATGGTCGTAAAGCACGATTGGCAAATTATCCCATCAAATAAAATAGCGAACCATTACGACAAGGCAAAGTCTAAAGTTACAAGTAAAATGATGAATTGACAATAACAAGGAAATTATCCATAACTGCTGGGAAATGCTGATGGTCGAGCGGTTTCTGTATAAATACGGCCAGGGTCAGAGAGATGCAAGTCAGTCGCAGCCTCGTGCTTCTTCCTTCGAAACCGTAAGTCACCCATTTGTTATTCATAACATTGCTAGCTTAGTGAAAGTGCGTTCACGGATTTTTTTCTGATTGTTTAACAGAATAAGTTGTTCTATACATTTAAAGGAGTAACTTATTATATTAAAGGAGAAAAAGGCTCGCGATTATTACATAGCATTTAATAAAAAGGGAATAATTTACTATTCCTTCACCAATGTCTGTGAAGGTTATAATTATCCTGCTGATTTAGATTTCGCAACGCATCCGTCAATTGCAAAGCATATAATTAATGCACATCCATTTGTAATGGTGTGTTGATAATGTATTCAGAGTAGAAATGTTAAGGCCTAACAAAATGAATATTTCATACAAAATTTATAAGAAAGTTAACTCAGTGCTGAATCTCCAATATGTCTAAAACCTTTCATTACGCGTGTTGTTCACAGATGAGAACTGTCGCAATGGCGTCATTGGCAGTGGTTTTTATCCTGACTGTTCTTGGTTGCACTGATGCTGTAAGGTAAGTCACGTGACAGCGCATCATACCAGCTGACAGAAGCTGTATAGTTGCACATGTCACCTCATAGGTCATTTTGTCATTTTGTCAGTGGTGTGGGGCTTTTTGATTTTGGTGACATCCCTAATAGCGTAATGGAAATGATGACGCCCGATTTTTTCAGAACAATGTCCATTTGTATCTATCATTTCTACCATTGGTAAATTAGTTCAATAAATGTTGAATGGTGGTCATAGGTAACGTTATTATTGTGTGATTTATTTTGAATGTAAAATCCCTGGGAATCAGGAATGTGTTCTAACTTGTTCTTGCACCTGATGCTTGTGTTATTGCTGCAGCCTAATATGATGTCGATCTTTGCCAGGCACATGAAGCCACACAGCCGGGAGACGTTGTGCTTCTCCATGATCCGCCCAGCTGCTGAATCAAATGATGCGCGCTGGCATCGACTTATTGAACGCCATTGCTAACAACCCAACGGTAGGTTCAGAAAAGAATTTTCCGATTAGAAAGTCATTTGACAAACCCTTATGGTTCTATATAAAATACTGCTGCTGAATAATTTCTAACCTAATCCCTACCCCTTCTCATCAAGTATACACTAATAGCGTGGAATACGGTTTGGTAGTGTTCAGGCCGGTGCAATTGCCTTAGATACTTTTGATGACAATCCATCCGGTCCAAGGTCCGGACCCTCGTCACCCAGGTAATAAGAGCGGTCTTAACGTGCACTGTTCACTGACCTGTTACAAATTTACTTGCTCCATTTGTGAAACAAAAGAAAATTGCTCCAATAACTATATATTATTCCCCACATTTCGAAGCTGTTTATGTCTGCAACCACCAGCTAAGACCATGAAGAAGCTCTTTAAAGTACCTCAGCCGCTCTGAGCTAATGGATGTGGTCAGTTCTGGTCATCTGGACATGGACAGCTCTAGCAGCGACCCTCTGGACATCGACATGGACGCTCCTCAGGTAACAAGATTAATGCTGGGCCATTCACCTCTGCATGGTTCAACAACTCTGTATGACAGTTTGCTGTTTAACAGCTTTGGTCTTTATTTATTATTGATAAATGATGTTGTGGTATTTGCAGAGAAGACTAACACTAACGATCGAGCGTCTTATATACGGCATTTATAATTAACATATATTATGGTCTTTGTAGTCCACAACAACAGTTGGCGGGAAATACTGCCAAGCAAACTTTGTAACCCATTTTGTTTGTATCAACTCAAGTGTTAGTATTAGCTATGCAAATATAGAGGTCTTATTTGCAACATTTTCTCATCGAATCTCGCCTTCCAAAGAACGAACTCATCAGCCTTAAATAATCCAAACGATGTGCACCTAGAATTCAGAGTCTTTATTTACTATTGACGGCAAAGCTACTGACATGTGTGTCATAAATGATATTCTACAATTTAACCTTGGTTTACGTTGCGGACGCCGTCACTTGCGCTGACGTGCAGAGTATGGGAGGATCCGTCACCTCCCTCGCGGCCAGCGACATCTCGGCTATGGATGGCACCGAGTTCACCGACTGCGTCGAGACCCTGGGTGGATACAGCAGCTGGAGTGATGAGCAGCTCACGGCTCTCGCTGACCAGGCCAAATCTGTAAGAAGTCCGTCATATAATAGCTAGTGTGAGACTGTATTATCAAATGACCGTGAAGCATTGAGTCAGGTTCAGTTTCACCTTCATTCACTTTGTTAACGCCATCCTGTTGGCGCTGTATCAGACCCTGTGAGCTGTTAACACGTGATCAGTCGAAGAGACTCGCCAAGTGGGCAGCATAGATGCCGGTTTGTCCAGCGCTGAAATCGACACATTGGCGCTGTCAAGCAGTGACGTCATGACGTCTGCTGGACAGCACGACATTTACGACTCTGCGCAGGTGACATATATTTCCTGTTAAACACCTGATCGCAAAAAAAGGTTATAAAATGACATGTCAACATTACACATAGAGTGTTTTTTGTGTAATATTAGAACTTGCATTTGTCATATTAACCAATCATACATTGGTAGTTCCTCGTGCTGTTACAGCTGGCCAGCGGTTACGCTCGTTGGCTAAGCCTCACACAGTCTGACTCTGTATCTAACGTTGATGCTGATGAACTTAATGCTATTGGTCACTTCGCTTGCGGTATTGACACGTCCGAAATAGCCTCCATATCCGCCACAGTATATATGTAAGTTTCCAAAGTATTTTTGTCCTTACATATAAAAAACATACTTGTAGAAATCGTTGACTCACTGCATTTTAAGTTCCCGTTGTTCCCGTTGTTCTAATCCCCATGCTGCTCTTCAGTGATGCTGCTAGTTCCATCGGTTCATTGACTACCTGTGAAGAGACCCAATTGGCCGCCTACGCTGCTTTGGCAAAGCACTCCTCGGCGTTTGGTGATGTGACATCATGGGATGGCTCTACCATCGCCACAGTGGGTGGTGTCATGGGTGAGTACCACTTCAACCCACAATGAGTCACAGTACATTATAACTGTGTTGATGAAATGTGAATTTTTCGTGATTCTTTTCTATTTCGTTAAGGTGGTTTAACGAAACCCGAGATTTCATCCCTGACCCAGACACAAATCCAGTCTATTACACCGAATGCTATGTCTCAAATGCCTCCTTCTAACTTCGCTGTAAGTTCCAAGTTTACCCATGCGTTGAAAGCTTCAATTTTACTTCACCAGCACCTGATCTCTGTGCCTGACATCAATGCAATTGTCTGAAATAATAACGGAAACTTGTGTGAATTGTTTTATCGCAGGGATTCTCAAGTACCCAGATTAGTTACTTCTCCACTTCCCAGGCTAGTGCTGTTACAGCTTCCCAGCAGGCGGCGCTCGATTCTGAGCAGCTCCAAGCTCTCGTCGATGCCGGCGCCACCCAGCAAGTTGTCCTTGACTCGGCTTCAGGTAACAAACTTTTATAAATTATATTTGGGTGTCATTCATATTCATTTAAAAAGGGAACAATGACATCGTTGTGATACAGAAGTAATCGTTCACTCATTGGGTTTTGATCTGTGAATATGCTAGACTCGTATTAAAAGCTGGAAGCATTTAATCTCCACTCGGAAATAGTGACATGGGTCAGTATAGTGATGTATGTCTGTTCCAGCTCTGGCTCCATTCTCAGCACTTCTCTTCATCGTGTCGTTCCTTGCAATCAGACTGTAAATACGGATGTAGCACGATCCTTTAGCAGTATGAATGACAAATAAATATTGAATCACTAGGAATAGGTTCATATTTCTCTACAGTTCTTGATTTGCTGGTCAAGTATGCATAAGTTCTGTTAAACGTAGTCCCGTACCTACAGTGCTAGTTGTTTGCTTGGTAATATGAAAAATCTCACTGTATTTTGTTGCAAAGCATGATCGGAGAATTGGTTCATGACTGGATCGTGCCAATTCATGAATTGTCCATTCCAAAGCCCGGTTCATTCTGTGATATTGTTATAAAACATTGTAATAAAATCGTGGTGATATGAATGTTACTCTACTTTTCTGAATAAATCTGATAAAACCTGTATTTATTCTTAATTGTCCGTTTATATTTATTATGTTTCATGCATTTGTCATCTCGAAGCACGTTAAAATCAATAAACAAACCTGTCTGTCAAAAAAACAATTTAACCAATGGAAAATTATCTATATTTTCTATTCTTGGAACCAGTTTATGGTATAACCATTTCGAATTATAATCTTCTGGAAAGGAGAAAATTATTTGAGAACGTTTTACGTGGATTTTTAATTATTTTGTCGTGAGTAATATCTAAATTTGTTAATATAGTATTGAAATTTCTAAACGAAAGTGAGTAATTTTACATTTATTGCATCTCTAATATTTGTGATGTCGCTTCAGTGCTTTCATTCATCATGATGTTTACATATTGTACAAATGTTTACTGTTCTAGATTATGAACAACATTAAGGGTGCATTTCTGACAAATTCATGAAAATTCCAATTGCTTATTTGCGTCGGTACGTGAATAATATTCCGAATGTGAGACGTCGTAGGTACTACTAGACATACGAAGCTGAATAGCAGCGGAGTTTGAGCGACAATACCAGTCGATGATGGGATTGCGCATCCGGTTCATTGATGGAGCACGCACAATGAATATACTGATTTTGTATTGCT
This sequence comes from Urechis unicinctus, assembly GCA_034190875.2. Lineage (NCBI taxonomy): Eukaryota > Metazoa > Annelida > Polychaeta > Xenopneusta > Urechidae > Urechis > Urechis unicinctus. Next base: position 37,765 of record JAXDRA010000558.1, on the reverse strand, counting down.
TGATAGACGTAAATATATCAACACATACTACAGCCTTCGACCCCATAGTTTCGTTATATGGCATTTTTGAGATGATATTCCAAAATGTAACTCACAGAAAGACACCTCCATTGTGACACTGACGGATGTCAGATCCTAATGGTGTCTGTCAGCAGGGCCAGCATTTTTCTAGCTCACAAAAAAACTTGTGTTAGTACATCGGTGAATCGTATACGACGTTGTAGGCTAAAATATCTATTTTCGTTGGCTTGTGAGTGTCCGAATTCCCGCTCAGTCGATTTGCAGTCAAACTGACCATATGCAACAAAAGGATTTGCAATGTACAGTTAGTTGGCGCACTTGACCCGACCGGCGGTATTTGCAGACAGGAGCTTGTCATCATCATAATACGAATCCGTGTTTTATGCTTGTGTATCGTAATCTATCACAATTGCCGAAACAAAAACAGCATAAAATTTGCGCAATGTCCATCTCTTTGGACCTGATGCAAAATTGGCAAATTTACTCGTAAATGATGATGACCTTGTAATTCACATTATGCAGTCCGCCATTGCGTTGATTGTATCAATTTCGTGATGCATGACGTTTAACTGAAGGCAGAGGTCATAACCGAACACTGTTCCGCTGATATTTAATCAATTTCTCCGGCCTTGTTAATAGGAAATAATAAAAGATATCATTTATAGCTGCAGGGATCGACCCCAAACTCATTGACAATATGAAATTTATAAAGGTTATAAACCTTTACTATCGTCCTACTCGCACAATATTTACTAATCCTGGTAGTTTAAATCATTACATCAATATGCACAGTTTATCCAAGGCACCGACGTAATATTTTCTTTATAATAAGATATCGAATCATTGACTCAAAAGTATTTCTCAAATATGCATAATCACGAGGTAGTTAAAGTGTTCGCAAAATTTGTATCGCCTACAAAATCGTCATACTGTCAACGATTGAGTTCAAAGTTAATAGTGATGACGTCAAGTTAATCGGTTGCGTCTATTCCGTCGGCTAACCGGAAGTAATATCATCGTAGCCCCGTCATTGATGGTAGTATGGTATTTCTTTTCAATCATCATCATTCTTCTACTTGCCCAGTAAGACAATTCGACGACAATGATCATCATCATCATTGACAGTCCGCCAAGTTTCCCTCATCACATTTGGGCTTCTTCTTTTAGTGACTTGAAATCTCCTTCGCAGACAGATCGACCTCACAGACAAACAAATTTAACTTGGTGTTTACTTGTCGGACTCCATGGTCGTAAAGCACGATTGGCAAATTATCCCATCAAATGAAATAGCGAACCATTACGACAAGGCAAAGTCCAAAGTTACAAGTAAAATGATGAATTGGCAATGACAAGGAAATTATCCATAACTGCTGGGAAATGCTGATGGTCGAGCGGTTTCTGTATAAATACGGCCAGGGTCAGAGAGATGCAAGTCAGTCGCAGCCTCGTGCTTCTTCCTTCGAAACCGTAAGTCACCCATTTGTTATTCATAACATTGCTAGCTTAGTGAAAGTGCGTTCACGGATTTTTTCTGATAGTTTTAAACAGAATAAGTTGTTCTATACATTTAAAGGAGTAACTTATTATATTAAAGGAGAAAAAGGCTCGCGATTATTACATAGCATGTAATAAAAAGGGAATAATTTACTATTCCTTCACCAATATCCGTGAAGGTTACAATTATCCTGCTGATTTAGATTTCGCAACGCATCCGTCAATTGCAAAGCATATAATTAATGCACATCCATTTGTAATGGTGTGTTGATAATGTATTCAGAGTAGAAATGTTAAGGCCTAACAAAATGAATATTTCATACAAAATTTATAAGAAAGTTAACTCAGTGCTGAATCTCCAATATGTCTAAAACCTTTCATTACGCGTGTTGTTCACAGATGAGAACTGTCGCAATGGCGTCATTGGCAGTGGTTTTTATCCTGACTGTTCTTGGTTGCACTGATGCTGTAAGGTAAGTCACGTGACAGCGCATCATACCAGCTGACAGAAGCTGTATAGTTGCACATGTCACCTCATAGGTCATTTTGTCATTCAATCTCTCAATGTATTGATGAGCTGTGTATCTGTGAATTATATTGAATTATTGTTCTTGAACAAATCCGCACGAATGCATTTTTTTTTCTACGTTGATGTGTGTTTCTACTCTCTATTGTAGTCGCTCATTTCATCTTCCAAGGGGCTACAGTCGACTTGAAACGCCAGGTTGTCGAAATCTTTCATTTTAAAATAGTGGTATATTAACTGACTGATTATATCAAGTGGAAATTGTGCCATTGCATTAAGCTGTAACAGCATGTTATCGGCTCTGACAGGTGACCCCACCGATGTTCAGGTTGGCTTCTATATCAACAATATGGAATTGACTAATACTCTACATAAGTTCATACACAAATGACAAAATGATAGATTTTAGTTTGTTAAGTTACTGCCGACAAAGCCGCATTGAAATAGCGATGTAATCTCTGGAATCCATATTTTTGTTATGGAGTGCAAACATATAAATATGAATTGGTACTTTCCAGACGCTAGAAGCAGACATGTACATCCGGCAGTCATGGCAAGACAGTCGTTTAGCCGGTCTAGTGGCAGCAAACAAGACTCGTGTTGTTGTGGATCCAGAAATCCGCAATAGAATCTGGACACCTGACACGTATTTCCGCAGCGCTAATCGCGCAGAACATAAATTTGTCCCTAATCCTCAATTCCTAGTGTCTGTGAAAGACAACGGAGACATTTGGTTCACGCAGAGGTAGAACTTGATAGATCAATCACCTCTTTATCCTATTTACAAATTCAACTACGACTGTTAACTAAAAGAAACATTTAGTACTTGCACCAGTTTTTTTTGCATTTTGTAATAATTTATGCTGTATATGAAACTCTTCCCCCTGTCGTCTGCTGATTAGCATCCACGCAGAATTCCCACGGAGAGGCAGAATCGTGTCCATTTATGTGGAATCATGTTAGTGTTGGATCTGGATATCATTATTTGTCACTGCAATAACCATGTTGTATAAATATATGTGACGAAGATTTGCTTATTTAGCTGCCACTAAAGACTCATCTGTGATTTATCAAATTGACGTTTCATGATCCAAATAATGGACTGTCACCAAACACAGTTTTTATATTTTTCCAGACGGCTATAAGGCTGATGAGCTGACGTTCTCTTGGCTGCCATCTCCAGTCGATATCGATATGGACATCACTTTATATGGTGCTACACTTGAAAACACCGAAGTCCACGACTGTACTCAAGCCTATTCCACTGGCACTTATAGCTGCTTGAGACTGAACTTATTTTTCAGCTAGACAAGCGATGCACAAAAGCATAATCGCATGACATATGTCAGTTAACCACAATGTAACGAAATGCATGGAAATTAAACATATTTCTTAACAATGGAGTGCTTTAATGCAAAATAATTACACCATTAAGATTGAAAGTTTTTTGTGTCAAAGTAAGTTGGTAAAGCATCAGTTAAATTCCATGTATGAAATAAACTTAAATTCAGTGAAACACATTCTCTTTGTGGCCGAGCCAGTCTCTTCGGAATATCGTGGATACCCTTCCTTTTCACGTTTGTCCATATCATATTATTTTAACTCAAAATAATCAAATTTGCTCAATAGAATACAGTTCATTACAATTTGTTATCTTTCATAGACTTTTCGTCTAGTCCACCGAATCAATGTGAGGATTGTTTGGCTGTAATGTTGACTTGTCCAAAATAACGGACACCAGGGACAGTGAGTGGATGGAAGATTTCACAATGAACACCACTGTCATTTATGAGTTTGACTGCTTTGGCAAAATGGTGGCCGAAATGCTGGAGGAACATGGTGACATCAATTTTGATGAATCAATGCAATACGTTGGTGCTGTTTCACACCTGACAAATACATGCAGCATCATATGAGAAAGTGGTTTGACAACATAGATCATATAACTTATGCAGGGGTTCTCCTGATGTGGAAGACTTTGTTTGACAATTCAAAAGCCTCCTGGGAAACATGACACAGAAAATGGGGCATAAAATTGTTATCATGGTTGGCCATCAATGCAAAAGGGTAAAACTGGAGCAGATGATGGTGATCCTTGTGAGATAGATTATCATGCAGATGCACATTGCCGAGATCCAAGCCATTCAAGATAACATGTTTGAGAGTCGGTGTTTTCCTTTGCTTAATTTATCACATTTTTGACTGCAATAATTTTTTGGTACCTACTTACCATATGTGTTTTTGTGGTGTGGGGCTTTTTGATTTTGGTGAATTCATGGCCGGCGACATCCCAAAAAGCGTAATGGAAATGATGACGCCCGATTTTTTCAGAACAATGTCCATTTGTATCTATCATTTCTACCATTGGTAAATTAGTTCAATAAATGTTGAATGGTTGTCATAGGTAACGTTATTATTGTGTGATTTATTTTGAATGTAAAATCCCTGGGAATCAGGAATGTGTTCTAACTTGTTCTTGCACCTGATGCTTGTGTTATTGCTGCAGCCTAATATGATGTCGATCTTTGCCAGGCACATGAAGCCACACAGCCGGGAAATATTGTGCTTCTCCATGATCCGCCCAGGTGCTGAATCAAATCTGTATGACAGTTTGCTGTTTAACAGCTTTGGTCTTTATTTATTATTGATAAATGATGTTGTGGTATTTGCAGAGAAGACTAACACTTTAACGATCGAGCGTCTTATATACGGCATTTATAATTAACATATATTATGGTCTTTGTAGTCCACAACAACAGTGGCGGGAAATACTGCCAAGCAAACTTTGTAACCCATTTTGTTTGTATCAACTCAAGTGTTAGTATTAGCTATGCAATTATAGAGGTCTTATATGAAACATTTTCACACCGAATCTAGCCTTCCTAAGAACGTACTCATCAGCCTAAAATAATCCAGACGATGTGCACCTAGAATTCAGAGCATTTATTTCTATTGACGGCAAATCTACTGACAACATAAATACAATGGATATTCTACAATATAACCTTGGTTTACATTGCAGACGTCGTCACTTGCGCTGACGTGCAGAGTATGGGAGAATCCGTCACCTCCCATAGGGTCAGCGACATTTCGGCTTTGGATGGCACCGAGTTCACTGACTGTCTTGAGACCCTGGGTGGATACAGCAGCTGGAGTGATGAGCAGCTCACGGCTCTCGATGACCAGGCCAAATCTGTAAGAAGTCCGTCATATAATTGCTAGTGTGAGACTGTATTAACAACTGACCGTGAAGCATTGAGTCAGGTTCAGTTTCACTTCATTCATTAACGCCATCCTGTTGGCGCTGTATCAGACCCTGTGAGCTTTTAACACGTGATCAGCCGAAGAGACTCGCCAAGTGGGCAGCATTGTTGCCGGTTTGACCAGCGCTGAAATCGACACATTGGCTCTGTCAAGCAGTGACGTCATGACGTCTGTTGGACAGCACGACATTTACGGCTCTGCGCAGGTGACATAAATTTCCTGTTAAACACCTAATTTCAAAAAAAAGATATAAAAATAACATGTCAACTTTACACATTTTTTTGCTTAATTTTAGAACTTGCATTAGTCATTTTAACCAATCATGCATCGGTAGTTCCTCGTGCTGTTACAGCTGGCCAGCCGTTACGCTCGTTGGCTAAGCCTCACCCAGTCTGACTCTGTATCTAACGTTGATGCTGATGAACTTAATGCTATTGGTCACTTCGCTTGCGGTATTGACACGTCTGAAATAGCCTCCATATCCGCCTCAGTATATGTGTAAGTTTCCAAAGTATTTTTGTCCTTACATATAAAAACATACTTGTAGAAATCGTTGAATCACTGAATTTTAAGTTCCCGTTGTTTCCGTTGTTCTAATCCCCATGCTGCTGTTAAGTGATGCTGCTAGTTCCATCGGTTCATTGACTACCTGTGAAGAGACCCAATTGGCCGCCTACGCTGCATTGGCAAAGCAATCCTCGGCGTTTGGTGATGTGACATCATGGGATAGGTCAACTATCGCCACAGTGGGTGGTGTCATGGGTGAGTACCGCTTCAACCCACAATGAGTCACAGTCTATTATAACTGTGTTGATTAATTTGCCATGATTCTTTTCTACTTCATTAAGGTGGTTTAACGAAACCCGAGATTTCATCCCTGACCCAGACACAAATCCAGTCTATTACACCAAATGCTATGTCTCAAATGCCTCCTTCTAACTTCGCTGTAAGTTCCAAGTTTACGGATGCATTGAAAGCTTAAATTTTACTTCACCAGCACCTGATCTCGGTGCCTGACATCAATGCAATTGTCTGAAATAATAACGGAAACTTGTGTGAATTGTTTTATCGCAGGGATTCTCAAGTACCCAGATTAGTTACTTCTCCACTTCCCAGGCTAGTGCTGTTACAGCTTCCCAGCAGGCGGCGCTCGATTCTGAGCAGCTCCAAGCTCTCGTGGATGCCGGCGCCACCCAACAAGTTGTCCTTGACTTGGCTAAAGGTAACAAACTTTTATAAATTATATTTGGATGTCCTTCGTATTCATTTAAAAAGGGAACAATGACATCGTTGTGATACAGAAGTAATCGTTTACTCATTGGGTTTGATCTGTGAATATGCAAAACTCGTATTAAAATCTGGAAGAATTTAATCTCCACTCGGAAATAGTGACATGGGTCAGTATGGTGATGTATGTCTGTTCCAGCTCTGGCTCTGGCTCCATTCTCAACACTTCTCTTCATTTCTTTCTTTGCAATCAGACATTCTCAGCACTTCTCTTCATTGTGTCGTTCCTTGCAATCAGACTGTAAATACGGATGTAGCACGATCCTTTAGCAGTATGAATGACAAATAAATATTGAATCACTAGGAATAGGTTCATATTTCTCTACAGTTCTTGATTTGCTGGTCAAGTATCCATAAGTTCTGTTAAACGTAGTCCCGTACCTATAGTGCTAGTTGTTTGCTTGGTAATATGAAAAATCTCACTGTATTTCGTTGCAAAGCATGATCGGAGAATTGGTTCATGACTGGATTGTGCCAATTCATGAATTGTCCATTCCAAAGCCCGGTTCATTCTGTGATATTGTTATAAAACATTGTAATAAAATCGTGGTGATATGAATGTTACTCTACTTTTCTGAATAAATCTGATAAAACCTGTATTTATTCTTTCTTGTCCGTTTCTATTTATTATGTTTCATGCATTTGTCATTGCCAAGCACGTTAAAATCAATAAACAAACCAGCCTGTCAAAAAAACAAAAAAAAAACAATTTAACCAATGGAAAATTATCAATATTCTCTATTCTTGGAACCAGTTTATGGTATAACCATTTCGATCTTCTGGAAAGGAGGAAATTATTTGAGAACGTTTTACGCGGTATTTTAATTATTTTGTCGTGAACAAAATCTAAATTTGTTAATATAGTATTGAAATTTCTAAACGAAAGTGAGTAATTTTACATTTATTGCATCTCTAATATTTGTGATGTCGCTTCAGTGCTTTCATTCATCATGATGTTTACATCTTGTACAAATGTTTACTGTTCTAGATTATAAACAACATTAAGGGTGCATTTCTGACAAATTCATGAAAATTCTAATTGCTTATTTGCGTCGGGAAGTGAATGTTATTCCGAATGTGAGACGTGGTAGGTACTACTAGACATACGAAGCTGAAAAGCAGCGGAGTTTGAGCGACAATACCAGTCGATGATGGGATTGCGCATCCGGTTCATTGATGGAGCACGCACAATGAATATACTGATTTTGTATTGCTTGATAGACGTAAATATATCAACACATACTACAGCCTTCGACCCCATAGTTTCGTTATATGGCATTTTTGAGATGATATTCCAAAATGTAACTCACAGAAAGACACCTCCATTGTGACACTGACGGATGTCAGATCCTAATGGTGTCTGTCAGCAGGGCCAGCATTTTTCTAGCTCACAAAAAAACTTGTGTTAGTACATCGGTGAATCGTATACGACGTTGTAGGCTAAAATATCTATTTTCGTTGGCTTGTGAGTGTCCGAATTCCCGCTCAGTCGATTTGCAGTCAAACTGACCATATGCAACAAAAGGATTTGCAATGTACACTTAGTTGGCGCACTTGACCCGACCGGCGGTATTTGCAGACAGGAGCTTGTCATCATCGTAATACGAATCTGTGTTTTATGCTTGTGTATCGTGATCTATCACAATTGCCGAAACGAAAACAGCATAAAATTTGCGCAATGTCGATCTCTTTGGACCGGATGCAAAATTGGCAAATTTACTCGTAAATGATGATGACCTTGTAATTCACATCATGCAGTCCGCCATTGAGTTGATTGTATCAATTTCGTGATGCATGACGTTTAACTGAAGGCAGAGGTCATAACCGAACACTGTTCCGCTGATATTTAATCAATTTCTCCGGCCTTGTTAAAAGGAAATAATAAAGATATCATTTATAGCTGCAGGGATCGACCCCAAACTCATTGACAATATGAAATTTATAAAGGTTACAAACCTTTACTGTCGTCCTACTCGCACAATATTTACTAATCCTGGTAGTTTAAATCATTACATCAATATGCACAGTTTATCCAAGGCACCGACGTAATATTTTCTTTAAAATAAGACATCGAATCATTGACTCAAAAGTATTTCTCAAATATGCATAATCACGAGGTCGTGAAAGTGTTCGCAAAATTTGTATCGCCTACAAAATCGTCATACTGTCAACGATTGAGTTCGAAGTTAATAGTGATGACGTCAAGTTAATCGACTGCGTCTATTCCGTCGGCTAACCGGAAGTAATATCATCGTAGCCCCGTCATTGATGGTAGTATGGTATTTCTTTTCAATCATCATCATTCTTCTACTTGCCCAGTAAGACAATTTGAAGACAATGATCATCATCATCATTGACAGTCCGCCAAGTTTCCCTCATCACATTTGGACTTCTTCTTTTACTGACCCACTCGAAATCTCCTTCGCAGACAGATCGACCTCACAGACAAACAAATTTAACTTGGTGTTTACTTGTCGGACTCCATGGTCGTAAAGCACGATTGGCAAATTATCCCATCAAATGAAATAGCGAACCATTACGACAAGGCAAAGTCTAAAGTTACAAGTAAAATGATGAATTGACAATAACAAGGAAATTATCCATAACTGCTGGGAAATGCTGATGGTCGAGCGGTTTCTGTATAAATACGGCCAGGGTCAGAGAGATGCAAGTCAGTCGCAGCCTCGTGCTTCTTCCTTCGAAACCGTAAGTCACCCATTTGTTATTCATAACATTGCTAGCTTAGTGAAAGTGCGTTCACGGATTTTTTCTGATTGTTTAACAGAATAAGTTGTTCTATACATTTAAAGGAGTAACTTATTATATTAAAGGAGAAAAAGGCTCGCGATTATTACATAGCATTTAATAAAAAGGGAATAATTTACTATTCCTTCACCAATGTCTGTGAAGGTTACAATTATCCTGCTGATTTAGATTTCGCAACGCATCCGTCAATTGTAAAGCATATTGTCAATGCACATCCATTTGTAATGGTGTGTTGATAATGTATTCAGAGTAGAAATGTAAAGGCCTAACAAAATGAATATTTCATACAAAATTTAAAAAGAAAGTTAACTCAGTGCTGAATCTCCAATATGTCTAAAACCTTTCATTACGTGTGTTGTTCACAGATGAGAACTGTCACAATGGCGTCATTGGCAGTGGTTTTTATCCTGACTGTTCTTGGTTGCATTGATGCTGTAAGGTAAGTCACGTGACAGCGCATCATACCAGCTGACAGAAGCTGTATAGTTGCGCATGTCACCTCATAGGTCATTTTGTCATTCAATCTCTCAATGTATTGATGAGCTGTGTATCTGTGAATTATATTGAATTATTGTTCTTGAACAAATCCGCACGAATGCATTTTTTTCTACGTTGATGTGTTTCTACTCTCTATTGTAGTCGCTCATTTCATCTTCCAAGGGGCTACAGTCGACTTGAAACGCCAGGTTGTCGAAATCTTTCATGTAGTGGTATATTAACTGACTGATTATATCAAGTGGAAATTGTGCCATTGCATTAAGCTGTAACAGCATGTTATCTGCTCTGACAGGTGACCCCACCGATGTTCAGGTTGGCTTCTATATCAACAATATGGAATTGACTAATACTGTGAGTTCAACTCTACATAAGTTCATACACAAATGACAAAATGATAGATTTTAGTTTGTTAAGTTACTGCCGACAAAGCCGCATTGAAATAGCCATGTAATCTCTGGAATCCATATTTTTGTTATGGAGTGCAAACATATAAATATGAATTGGTACTTTCCAGACGCTAGAAGCAGACATGTACATCCGGCAGTCATGGCAAGACAGTCGTTTAGCCGGTCTAGTGGCAGCAAACAAGACTCGTGTTGTTGTGGATCCAGAAATCCGCAATAGAATCTGGACACCTGACACGTATTTCCGCAGCGCTAATCGCGCAGAACATAAATTTGTCCCTAATCCTCAATTCCTAGTGTCTGTGAAAGACAACGGAGACATTTGGTTCACGCAGAGGTAGAACTTGATAGATCAATCACCTCTTTATCCTATTTACAAATTCAACTACGACTGTTAACTAAAAGAAACATTTAGTACTTGCACCAGTTTTTTTTTTTTGCATTTTGTAATAATTTATGCTGTATATGAAACTCTTCCCCCTGTCGTCTGCTGATTAGCATCCACGCAGAATTCCCACGGAGAGGCAGAATCGTGTCCATTTATGTGGAATCATGTTAGTGTTGGATCTGGATATCATTATTTGTCACTGCGATAACCATGTTGTATAAATATATGTGACGAAGATTTGCTTATTTAGCTGCCACTAAAGACTCATCTGTGATTTATCAAATTGACATTTCATGATCCAAATAATGGACTGTCACCAAACACAGTTTTTTTATATTTTTCCAGACGGCTATAAGGCTGATGAGCTGACGTTCTCTTGGCTGCCATCTCCAGTCGATATCGATATGGACATCACTTTATATGGTGCTACACTTGAAAACACCGAAGTCCACGACTGTACTCAAGCCTATTCCACTGGCACTTATAGCTGCTTGAGACTGAACTTATTTTTCAGCTAGACAAGCGATGCACAAAAGCATAATCGCATGACATATGTCAGTTAACCACAATGTAACGAAATGCATGGAAATTAAACATATTTCTTAACAATGGAGTGCTTTAATGCAAAAATAATTACACCATTAAGATTGAAAGTTTTTTGTGTCAAAGTAAGTTGGTAAAGCATCAGTTAAATTCCATGTATGAAATAAACTTAAATTCAGTGAAACACATTCTCTTTGTGGCCGAGCCAGTCTCTTCGGAATATCGTGGATACCCTTCCTTTTCACGTTTGTCCATATCATATTATTTTAACTCAAAATAATCAAATTTGCTCAATAGAATACAGTTCATTACAATTTGTTATCTTTCATAGACTTTTCGTCTAGTCCACCGAATCAATGTGAGGATTGTTTGGCTGTAATGTTGACTTGTCCAAAATAACGGACACCAGGGACAGTGAGTGGATGGAAGATTTCACAATGAACACCACTGTCATTTATGAGTTTGACTGCTTTGGCAAAATGGTGGCCGAAATGCTGGAGGAACATGGTGACATCAATTTTGATGAATCAATGCAATACGTTGGTGCTGTTTCACACCTGACAAATACATGCAGCATCATATGAGAAAGTGGTTTGACAACATAGATCATATAACTTATGCAGGGGTTCTCCTGATGTGGAAGACTTTGTTTGACAATTCAAAAGCCTCCTGGGAAACATGACACAGAAAATGGGGCATAAAATTGTTATCATGGTTGGCCATCAATGCAAAAGGGTAAAACTGGAGCAGATGATGGTGATCCTTGTGAGATAGATTATCATGCAGATGCACATTGCCGAGATCCAAGCCATTCAAGATAACATGTTTGAGAGTCGGTGTTTTCCTTTGCTTAATTTATCACATTTTTGACTGCAATAATTTTTTGGTACCTACTTACCATATGTGTTTTGTGGTGTGGGGCTTTTTGATTTTGGTGAATTCATGGCCGGCGACATCCCAAAAAGCGTAATGGAAATGATGACGCCCGATTTTTTTCAGAACAATGTCCATTTGTATCTATCATTTCTACCATTGGTAAATTAGTTCAATAAATGTTGAATGGTTGTCATAGGTAACGTTATTATTGTGTGATTTATTTTGAATGTAAAATCCCTGGGAATCAGGAATGTGTTCTAACTTGTTCTTGCACCTGATGCTTGTGTTATTGCTGCAGCCTAATATGATGTCGATCTTTGCCAGGCACATGAAGCCACACAGCCGGGAAATATTGTGCTTCTCCATGATCCGCCCAGGTGCTGAATCAAATCTGTATGACAGTTTGCTGTTTAACAGCTTTGGTCTTTATTTATTATTGATAAATGATGTTGTGGTATTTGCAGAGAAGACTAACACTTTAACGATCGAGCGTCTTATATACGGCATTTATAATTAACATATATTATGGTCTTTGTAGTCCACAACAACAGTTGGCGGGAAATACTGCCAAGCAAACTTTGTAACCCATTTTGTTTGTATCAACTCAAGTGTTAGTATTAGCTATGCAATTATAGAGGTCTTATATGAAACATTTTCACACCGAATCTAGCCTTCCTAAGAACGTACTCATCAGCCTAAAATAATCCAGACGATGTGCACCTAGAATTCAGAGCATTTATTTCTATTGACGGCAAATCTACTGACATGTGTAACATAAATACAATGGATATTCTACAATATAACCTTGGTTTACATTGCAGACGTCGTCACTTGCGCTGACGTGCAGAGTATGGGAGAATCCGTCACCTCCCATAGGGTCAGCGACATTTCGGCTTTGGATGGCACCGAGTTCACTGACTGTCTTGAGACCCTGGGTGGATACAGTAGCTGGAGTGATGAGCAGCTCACGGCTTTCGATGACCAGGCCAAATCTGTAAGAAGTCCGTCATGTAATAGCTAGTGTGAGACTGTATTAACAACTGACCGTGAAGCATTGAGTCAGGTTCAGTTTCCCTTCATTCATTAACGCCATCCGGTTGGCGCTGTATCAGACCCTGTGAGCTTTTAACACGTGATCAGCCGAAGAGACTCGCCAAGTGGGCAGCATTGTTGCCGGTTTGACCAGCGCTGAAATCGACACATTGGCTCTGTCAAGCAGTGACGTCATGACGTCTGTTGGACAGCACGACATTTACGGCTTTCGATGACCAGGCCAAATCTGTAAGAAGTCCGTCATGTAATAGCTAGTGTGAGACTGTATTAACAACTGACCGTGAAGCATTGAGTCAGGTTCAGTTTCCCTTCATTCATTAACGCCATCCTGTTGGCGCTGTATCAGACCCTGTGAGCTTTTAACACGTGATCAGCCGAAGAGACTCGCCAAGTGGGCAGCATTGTTGCCGGTTTGACCAGCGCTGAAATCGACACATTGGCTCTGTCAAGCAGTGACGTCATGACGTCTGTTGGACAGCACGACATTTACGGCTCTGCGCAGGTGACATAAATTTCCTGTTAAACACCTAATTTCAAAAAAAAGATATAAAAATAACATGTCAACTTTACACATTTTTTTGCTTAATTTTAGAACTTGCATTAGTCATTTTAACCAATCATGCATCGGTAGTTCCTCGTGCTGTTACAGCTGGCCAGCCGTTACGCTCGTTGGCTAAGCCTCACCCAGTCTGACTCTGTATCTAACGTTGATGCTGATGAACTTAATGCTATTGGTCACTTCGCTTGCGGTATTGACACGTCTGAAATAGCCTCCATATCCGCCTCAGTATATGTGTAAGTTTCCAAAGTATTTTTGTCCTTACATATAAAAACATACTTGTAGAAATCGTTGAATCACTGAATTTTAAGTTCCCGTTGTTTCCGTTGTTCTAATCCCCATGCTGCTGTTAAGTGATGCTGCTAGTTCCATCGGTTCATTGACTACCTGTGAAGAGACCCAATTGGCCGCCTACGCTGCATTGGCAAAGCAATCCTCGGCGTTTGGTGATGTGACATCATGGGATAGGTCAACTATCGCCACAGTGGGTGGTGTCATGGGTGAGTACCGCTTCAACCCACAATGAGTCACAGTCTATTATAACTGTGTTGATTAATTTGCCATGATTCTTTTCTACTTCATTAAGGTGGTTTAACGAAACCCGAGATTTCATCCCTGACCCAGACACAAATCCAGTCTATTACACCAAATGCTATGTCTCAAATGCCTCCTTCTAACTTCGCTGTAAGTTCCAAGTTTACGGATGCATTGAAAGCTTAAATTTTACTTCACCAGCACCTGATCTCGGTGCCTGACATCAATGCAATTGTCTGAAATAATAACGGAAACTTGTGTGAATTGTTTTTATCGCAGGGATTCTCAAGTACCCAGATTAGTTACTTCTCCACTTCCCAGGCTAGTGCTGTTACAGCTTCCCAGCAGGCGGCGCTCGATTCTGAGCAGCTCCAAGCTCTCGTGGATGCCGGCGCCACCCAACAAGTTGTCCTTGACTTGGCTAAAGGTAACAAACTTTTATAAATTATATTTAGATGTCCTTCGTATTCATTTAAAAAGGGAACAATGACATCGTTGTGATACAGAAGTAATCGTTTACTCATTGGGTTTTGATCTGTGAATATGCAAAACTCGTATTAAAATCTGGAAGAATTTAATCTCCACTCGGAAATAGTGACATGGGTCAGTATGGTGATGTATGTCTGTTCCAGCTCTGGCTCCTCCATTCTCAACACTTCTTTGCAATCAGACATTCGTTCTCTTCATTGTGTCGTTCCTTGCAATCAGACTGTAAATACGGATGTAGCACGATCCTTTAGCAGTATGAATGACAGATAAATATTGAATCACTAGGAATAGGTTCATATTTCTCTACAGTTCTTGATTTGCTGGTCAAGTATGCATAAGTTCTGTTAAACGTAGTCCCGTACCTATAGTGCTAGTTGTTTGCTTGGTAATATGAAAAATCTCACTGTATTTTGTTGCAAAGCATGATCGGAGAATTGGTTCATGACTGGATCGTGCCAATTCATGAATTGTCCATTCCAAAGCCCGGTTCATTCTGTGATATTGTTATAAAACATTGTAATAAAATCGTGGTGATATGAATGTTACTCTACTTTTCTGAATAAATCTGATAAAACCTGTATTTATTCTTTCTTGTCCGTTTCTATTTATTATGTTTCATGCATTTGTCATCTCGAAGCACGTTAAAATCAATAAACAAACCTGTCTGTCAAAAAAACAAAAAAAATTTTAACCAATGGAAAATTATCAATATTTCTATTCTTGGAACCAGTTTATGGTATAACCATTTCGAATTATAATCTTCTGGAAAGGAGGAAATTATTTGAGAACGTTTTACGTGGATTTTTAATTATTTTGTCGTGAGTAATATCTAAATTTGTTAATATAGTATTGAAATTTCTAAACGAAAGTGAGTAATTTTACATTTATTGCATCTCTAATATTTGTGATGTCGCTTCAGTGCTTTCATTCATCATGATGTTTACATATTGTACAAATGTTTACTGTTCTAGATTATGAACAACATTAAGGGTGCATTTCTGACAAATTCATGAAAATTCCAATTGCTTATTTGCGTCGGTACGTGAATAATATTCCGAATGTGAGACGTGGTAGGTACTACTAGACATACGAAGCTGAAAAGCAGCGGAGTTTGAGCGACAATACCAGTCGATGATGGGATTGCGCATCCGGTTCATTGATGGAGCACGCACAATGAATATACTGATTTTGTATTGCTTGATAGACGTAAATATATCAACACATACTACAGCCTTCGACCCCATAGTTTCGTTATATGGCATTTTTGAGATGATATTCCAAAATGTAACTCACAGAAAGACACCTCCATTGTGACACTGACGGATGTCAGATCCTAATGGTGTCTGTCAGCAGGGCCAGCATTTTTCTAGCTCACAAAAAAACTTGTGTTAGTACATCGGTGAATCGTATACGACGTTGTAGGCTAAAATATCTATTTTCGTTGGCTTGTGAGTGTCCGAATTCCCGCTCAGTCGATTTGCAGTCAAACTGACCATATGCAACAAAAGGATTTGCATTGTACAGTTAGTTGGCGCACTTGACCCGACCGGCGGTATTTGGAGACAGGAGCTTGTCATCATCGTAATACGAATCTGTGTTTTATTATGCTTGTGTATCGTGATCTATCACAATTGCCGAAACGAAAACAGCATAAAATTTGCGCAATGTCGATCTCTTTGGACCTGATGCAAAATTGGCAAATTTACTCGTAAATGATGATGACCTTGTAATTCACATCATGCAGTCCGCCATTGCGTTGATTGTATCAATTTCGTGATGCATGACGTTTAACTGAAGGCAGAGGTCATAACCGAACACTGTTCCGCTGATATTTAATCAATTTCTCCGGCCTTGTTAAAAGGAAATAATAAAGATATCATTTATAGCTGCAGGGATCGACCCCAAACTCATTGACAATATGAAATTTATAAAGGTTACAAACCTTTACTATCGTCCTACTCGCACAATATTTACTACTAATCCTGGTAGTTTAAATCATTACATCAATATGCACAGTTTATCCAAGGCACCGACGTAATATTTTCTTTAAATAAGACATCGAATCATTGACTCAAAAGTATTTCTCAAATATGCATAATCACGAGGTAGTTAAAGTGTTCGCAAAATTTGTATCGCCTACAAAATCGTCATACTGTCAACGATTGAGTTCGAAGTTAATAGTGATGACGTCAAGTTAATCGACTGCGTCTATTCCGTCGGCTAACCGGAAGTAATATCATCGTAGCCCCGTCATTGATGGTAGTATGGTATTTCTTTTCAATCATCATCATTCTTCTACTTGCCCAGTAAGACAATTTGAAGACAATGATCATCATCATCAATGACAGTCCGCCAAGTTTCCCTCATCACATTTGGACTTTACTGACCCACTCGAAATCTCCTTCGCAGACAGATCGACCTCACAGACAAACAAATTTAACTTGGTGTTTACTTGTCGGACTCCATGGTCGTAAAGCACGATTGGCAAATTATCCCATCAAATAAAATAGCGAACCATTACGACAAGGCAAAGTCCAAAGTTACAAGTAAAATGATGAATTGGCAATGACAAGGAAATTATCCATAACTGCTGGGAAATGCTGATGGTCGAGCGGTTTCTGTATAAATACGGCCAGGGTCAGAGAGATGCAAGTCAGTCGCAGCCTCGTGCTTCTTCCTTCGAAACCGTAAGTCATCCTTTTGTTATTCATAACATTGCTAGCTTAGTGAAAGTGCGTACACGGACTTTTTCTGATTGTTTAACAGAATAAGTTGTTCTATACATTTAAAGGAGTAACTTATTATATTAAAGGAGAAAAAGCCCGCGATTATTACAACGCATGTAATAAAAAGGTAATCATTCACTATTCTTTCACAAATGTCTGTGAAAGTTTCAATTATCCTGGTGATTGAAATTTCGCAACGCATCCGTTAATTGTAAAGCATATTGTCAATGCACATCCATTTGTAATGGTGTATTCATAATGTATTCAGAGTAGAAAAGTAAAGGCCAAACAAAATGAATATTTCATACAAAATTTATAAGAAAGTTAACTCAGTGCTGAATCTCCAATATGTCTAAAACCTTTCATTACGCGTGTTGTTCACAGATGAGAACTGTCACAATGGCGTCATTGGCAGTGGTTTTTATCCTGACTGTTCTTGGTTGCATTGATGCTGTAAGGTAAGTCACGTGACAGCGCATCATACCAGCTGACAGAAGCTGTATAGTTGCGCATGTCACCTCATAGGTCATTTTGTCATTCAATCTCTCAATGTATTGATGAGCTGTGTATCTGTGAATTATATTGAATTATTGTTCTTGAACAAATCCGCACGAATGCATTTTTTTTCTACGTTGATGTGTTTCTACTCTCTATTGTAGTCGCTCATTTCATCTTCCAAGGGGCTACAGTCGACTTGAAACGCCAGGTTGTCGAAATCTTTCATGTAGTGGTATATTAACTGACTGATTATATCAAGTGGAAATTGTGCCATTGCATTAAGCTGTAACAGCATGTTATCTGCTCTGACAGGTGACCCCACCGATGTTCAGGTTGGCTTCTATATCAACAATATGGAATTGACTAATACTGTGAGTTCAACTCTACATAAGTTCATACACAAATGACAAAATGATAGATTTTAGTTTGTTAAGTTACTGCCGACAAAGCCGCATTGAAATATCGATGTAATCTCTGGAATCCATATTTTTGTTATGGAGTGCAAACATATAAATATGAATTGGTACTTTCCAGACGCTAGAAGTAGACCTGTACTTCCGGCAGTCATGGCAAGACAGTCGTTTAGCCGGTCTAATGGCAGCAAACAAGACTCGTGTTGTCGTGGATCCAGAAATCCGCAATAGAATCTGGACACCTGACACGTATTTCCGCAGCGCTAATCGCGCAGAACATAAATTTGTCCCTAATCCTCAATTCCTAGTGTCTGTGAAAGACAACGGAGACATCTGGTTCACGCAGAGGTAGAACTTGATAGATCAATCACCTCTTTATCCTATTTACAAATTCAACTACGACTGTTAACTAAAAGAAACATTTAGTACTTGCACCAGTTTTTTTGCATTTTGTAATAATTTATGCTGTATATGAAACTCTCCCCCCTGTCGTCTGCTGATTAGCATCCACGCAGAATTCCCACGGAGAGGTAGAATCGTTTCCATTTATGTGGAATCATGTTAGTGTTGGATCTGGATATCATTATTTGTCACTGCGATAACCATGTTGTATAAATATATGTGACGAAGATTTGCTTATTTAGCTGCCACTAAAGACTCATCTGTGATTTATCAAATTGACGTTTCATGATCCAAATAATGGACTGTCACCAAACACAGTTTTTATATTTTTCCAGACGGCTATAAGGCTGATGAGCTGACGTTCTCTTGGCTGCCATCTCCAGTCGATATCGATATGGACATCACTTTATATGGTGCTACACTTGAAAACACCGAAGTCCACGACTGTACTCAAGCCTATTCCACTGGCACTTATAGCTGCTTGAGACTGAACTTATTTTTCAGCTAGACAAGCGATGCACAAAAGCATAATCGCATGACATATGTCAGTTAACCATAATGTAACGAAATGCATGGAAATTAAACATATTTCTTAACAATGGAGTGCTTTAATGCAAAATAATTACACCATTAAGATTGAAAGTTGTTTGTGTCAAAGTAAATTGGTAAAGCATCAGTTAAATTCCATGTATGAAATAAACTTAAATGCAGTGAAACACATTCTCTTTGTGGCCGAGCCAGTCTCTTCGGAATATCGTGGATACCCTTCCTTTTCACGTTTGTCCATATCATATTATTTTAACTCAAAATAATCAAATTTGCTCAATAGAATACAGTTCATTACAATTTATCTTTCATAGACTTTTCGTCTAGTCCACC
Source organism: Urechis unicinctus (assembly GCA_034190875.2). NCBI lineage: Eukaryota > Metazoa > Annelida > Polychaeta > Xenopneusta > Urechidae > Urechis > Urechis unicinctus. The sequence continues at coordinate 18,145 of JAXDRA010000558.1, read as the reverse complement.
GAATCAATGGGCGGATTGTTTGGCTGTAATGTTGACTTGTCCAAAAAACGGACACCAGGGACAGTGAGTGGATGGAAGATTTCACAATGAACACCACTGTCATTTATGAGTTTGACTGCTTTGGCAAAATGGTGGCCGAAATGCTGGAGGAACATGGTGACATCAATTTTGATGAATCAATGCAATACGTTGGTGCTGTTTCACACCTGACAAATACATGCAGCATCATATGAGAAAGTGGTTTGACAACATAGATCATATAACTTTTGCAGGGGTGCTCCTGATGTGGAAGACTTTGTTTGACAATTCAAAAGCCTCCTGGGAAACATGACACAGGAAATGGGGCATAAAATTGTTATCATGGTTGGCCATCAATGCAAAAGGGTAAAACTGGAGCAGATGATGGTGATCCTTGTGAGACAGATTATCATGCAGATGCACATTGCCGAGATACAAGCCATTCAAGATAACATGTTTGAGAGTCGTTGTTTTCCTTTGCTTAATTTATCACATTTTTGATTACAATAATTTATTTGTACCTACTTACCATATGTGTTTTGTTGTAGTGGTGTGGGGCTTTTTGATTTTGGTGACATCCCTAATAGCGTAATGGAAATGATGACGCCCGATTTTTTCAGAACAATGTCCATTTGTATCTATCATTTCTACCATTGGTAAATTAGTTCAATAAATGTTGAATGGTGGTCATAGGTAACGTTATTATTGTGTGATTTATTTTGAATGTAAAATCCCTGGGAATCAGGAATGTCTTCTAACTTGTTCTTGCACCTGATGCTTGTGTTATTGCTGCAGCCTAATATGATGTCGATCTTTGCCAGGCACATGAAGCCACACAGCCGGGAGACGTTGTGCTTCTCCATGATCCGCCCAGCTGCTGAATCAAATGATGCGCGCTGGCATCGACTTATTGAACGTCATTGCTAACAACCCAACGGTAGGTTCAGAAAAGAATTTTCCGATTAGAAAGTCATTTGACAAACCCTTATGGTTCTATATAAAATACTGCTGCTGAATAATTTCTAACCTAATCCCTACCCCTTCTCATCAAGTATACACTAATAGCGTGGAATACGGTTTGGTAGTGTTCAGGCCGGTGCAATTGCCTTAGATACTTTTGATGACAATCCATCCGGTCCAAGGTCCGGACCCTCGTCACCCAGGTAATAAGAGCGGTCTTAACGTGCACTGTTCACTGACCTGTTACAAATTTACTTGCTCCATTTGTGAAACAAAAGAAAATTGCTCCAATAACTATATATTATTCCCCACATTTCGAAGCTGTTTATGTCTGCAACCACCAGCTAAGACCATGAAGAAGCTCTTTAAGTACCTCAGCCGCTCTGAGCTAATGGATGTGGTCAGTTCTGGTCATCTGGACATGGACTGCTCTAGCAGCGACCCTCTGGACATCGACATGGACGCTCCTCAGGTAACAAGATTAATGCTGGGCCATTCACCTCTGCATGGTTCAACAACTCTGTATGACAGTTTGCTGTTTAACAGCTTTGGTCTTTATTTATTATTGATAAATGATGTTGTGGTATTTGCAGAGAAGACTAACACTTTAACGATCGAGCGTCTGATATGCGGCATTTATAATTAACATATATTATGGTCTTTGTAGTCCACAACAACAGTTGGCGGGAAATACTGCCAAGCACACTTTGTAACCCATTATGTTTGTATCAACTCAAGTGTTAGTATTAGCTATGCAAATATAGAGGTCTTATTTGCAACATTTTCTCATCGAATCTCACCTTCCAAAGAACGAACTCATCAGCCTTAAATAATCCAAACGATGTGCACCTAGAATTCAGAGTCTTTATTTACTATTGACGGCAAAGCTACTGACATGTGTGTCATAAATGATATTCTACAATTTAACCTTGGTTTACGTTGCGGACGCCGTCACTTGCGCTGACGTGCAGAGTATGGGAGGATCCGTCACCTCCCTCGCGGCCAGCGACATCTCGGCTATGGATGGCACCGAGTTCACTGACTGCGTCGAGACCCTGGGTGGATACAGCAGCTGGAGTGATGAGCAGCTCACGGCTCTCGCTGACCAGGCCAAATCTGTAAGAAGTCCGTCATATAATAGCTAGTGTGAGACTGTATTATCAAATGACCGTGAAGCATTGAGTCAGGTTCAGTTTCACCTTCATTCACTTTGTTAACGCCATCCTGTTGGCGCTGTATCAGACCCTGTGAGCTGTTAACACGTGATCAGTCGAAGAGACTCGCCAAGTGGGCAGCATAGATGCCGGTTTGTCCAGCGCTGAAATCGACACATTGGCGCTGTCAAGCAGTGACGTCATGACGTCTGTTGGACAGCACGACATTTACGACTCTGCGCAGGTGACATATATTTCCTGTTAAACACCTGATCGCAAAAAAAGGTTATAAAATGACATGTCAACATTACACATAGAGTGTTTTTTGTGTAATATTAGAACTTGCATTTGTCATATTAACCAATCATACATTGGTAGTTCCTCGTGCTGTTACAGCTGGCCAGCGGTTACGCTCGTTGGCTAAGCCTCACACAGTCTGACTCTGTATCTAACGTTGATGCTGATGAACTTAATGCTATTGGTCACTTCGCTTGCGGTATTGACACGTCCGAAATAGCCTCCATATCCGCCACAGTATATATGTAAGTTTCCAAAGTATTTTTGTCCTTACATATAAAAACATACTTGTAGAAATCGTTGACTCACTGCATTTTAAGTTCCCGTTGTTCCCGTTGTTCTAATCCCCATGCTGCTCTTCAGTGATGCTGCTAGTTCCATCGGTTCATTGACTACCTGTGAAGAGACCCAATTGGCCGCCTACGCTGCTTTGGCAAAGCAATCCTCGGCGTTTGGTGATGTGACATCATGGGATGGCTCTACCATCGCCACAGTGGGTGGTGTCATGGGTGAGTACCACTTCAACCCACAATGAGTCACAGTACATTATAACTGTGTTGATGAAATGTGAATTTTTCGTGATTCTTTTCTATTTCGTTAAGGTGGTTTAACGAAACCCGAGATTTCATCCCTGACCCAGACACAAATCCAGTCTATTACCAGGTCAAAGACGACCGCAGAAGGAAGTACGTACCTCGATCGAGGTACGTACCTCGTTCCTAGTACGGCGTACTTGGTTTGAAGTATGCATATATAAACATTAATTTTCTCAACTGTTTTTCAAATTGTGACATTATTTACTGAGATTTGGTTGGGTTAAATCGTGGAAACCCTCTTAGTAGTCACAGCCTCGATTTGGGACCATATTTAGCGTTGCCTATGTTCGAGAAGGCTTTTCTATGCGTTTTCAAACTTTAGTTCGGCGGCCATCGCGTGTCTTTTCCGACGATTGATGAGGCACAAATCCTTTTTGAATCAGTCTGGCAAAGTAAAGAACTTACTTTTTGCGGAGCATAGTTTGTCTAGATTATATGAAATACAGTTTAGTGAAAATTGTATGGCATATTTGTGACTTATGGATGATAACATCACACCCCATGTCAATCCATTTGCACACCTGATATTTTTGTACTACAATCGAAGTACGCCGTACCATGGTGGTTTCAAACTTCACTTGTTGTCTACCCGGGTCTGATTGAGAGTGTTCATATACGCATTCAGTTGTGTTCAAAAATGAATGGTCTTCTCAAATAGAATAACAAAGCAGCCAGGTGTTTGATATTGAACAGAATGCCCCCAAAAACACCACAACAGTAAGTTTTCATACTTTTGTTGACCTGTTCTGTTTGTGTTTTTGAAAACCTTTGTTTTAATTGGATGTTAGGTTATTATTAAGGCTTAACAGATGGAAATGAGCATCATTACATATGTAATGAACATTATCATTTTAGAATACTTAAGGTTTACCAGATATGGAATGGAATGTTCACAAAATCACAGGGTCAGCGATCATGTTGTATTGATATTGACCATGCTTTATTACAATTACTTCCATAGCAATGTGGACAGTGGTCATAAGATCATTCCTCATCAGTAAACTTCATGATGGTGTTTATTCTACATGCTGCTAATAATTGAGTTTCTATCGGCCAAATCATATGCCTTTAATCACATGCAATATATCATGCAGATCCATATTTTGATAAGAAGTGGAGGAACAGCAATGTTTGAGTTAATTTTATTTTAGAAATAATTCTCAAGTAGCAAATTGTGTCCAAAATCACATACATACAATATTCGTTATTACATAATAGGATACCGAGTAATCCCGAGTGCAGGTACACTACCAATCAATTACCAGTATCACAATGAGGCAGATAATGATAACAACTATAGAAATGTTATGACTCTTTGACAGCTAAAGGTATATGTATGATGTTGATGCAATAAGTGAGATACAAAACTTTGATATGTCTAGGACAGGTTACACAACGCCGGATAAAGCTACTTAAATAGGTCATGACACAGATAGGATTAATTGATATACCTATACATGTACAGACATACATATTACAACAGTGAGTGTTGAATGACAAAACTAGAGGAAAGCATGTACAAAAGGTGGGATGGCATTGAAAACGGAAGGGGGGGGGAAATAGGAGTGCAAATTGATGTGATCTCGTTGAAATCTAATTGAAAAAGACAAAGAAGTGCTGGTTACCTGACCATATCCGCGCGGGATTTAATTGGGGCAGCCTCTTCCCTTCTAAAGAGAAAAGATAAGGACTTATGCGATAACGTTTACAAATTTGACAAATTCAACCTATGTTTTCATGAAAATGGAATCCAGAATAAAATATTCTCTCTGTCTCTGTTGTTTGGAATGGAATATATTGGAAAAAATTACTTAAACTTTCAGAGATCCCAAGTGGAAACACCAAACAGGTTAAATAGATATTGCATACATAGCTGATGAATGCCGCGAGAGCGGAAACGAGAGGAAGAGGATAATATGCACAAAGTCTTATGAACTTGTTCAGCGATGTGAGGGCAATATTCTGGTTGAGTATATAGACGAGAACAGGCAAGACCTGGTACACCCCTCACAGGAATAGCTTCTTCATTGAGAGAGCTGTAACGAACTTTTAGCGGCTTGGAAGGCGGCTCCATGGACTTATCACTAACGGCTGAAGGAATGTTCAAGTCTAGATAGATTTCATCCACTTCATCAATGCATGATTGACAGAACTTAGGAGCAGTTTTTGTGTAATGGACAGATTCTGTTTTTCTTTGACACCACTTGGAAATTTTAATTTCAGGTTGGAAATTTTAATTTCAGGTTTCCAGTTTCCAAACATCCTCATTGTGATTCAAGGCTTTCAGAAGAACACCGTCTTGAATATGGCTTGGCCCATAGCTGTTCCATTCTGAAAAAAAAACCCCAAAGTAAATCAGATACTGGCTAGTCAAATACATAACATTAAATATTATAATCTATGTTTAAGTACACAACACAAACCAGCAATTCCTGTGAGATTGTTTTATATCACCCTCTACTAATAGACTAAATCATATTCGGTTTGAAATATTGACATTGTCACTTCAAGCCGTGCACGACAAATTCCAAAAACAAATTATCTTATAACTTGCGATTCGGTCGTATGATTCATAAGTGTCATTCTTTTATCTGTATACGATCTACTATCAGAATATGGCACCAATTCAAAAGGAAGCACACCGTACTTCGATTTAAGTACGATCGCATCACTACGCCATTGTTTCAGAAAAATCATTCAACAGTGGTGTTATTTATTAGCGATAGCTCATTAATATGCCATAGAATTTTGAATAACATATAATGTATCATTAGATGATATACTTGTAAATTAGAAAACATAGACCTTACCTCTGCCATGTTGATGTGTGTACAAAATTTAAACCATGAACGCAGAAAAACTTGAAGTCGCTGTCGAATAATGGAAGTGAAAATTCCTCTTGTGAAGGCCCAATATCACCCACAACAACAGATTTGGTTTCAAATGTAGGCCATAATATATTTGCATAATTAAATCGTTCAAAGCCAATCACATTTCAGAAAATAATGTCATAAAATGCAAAACAGCAGAGGGCGGTGGCACGACTATCATGCGTACCTCAATCGAGGTGCGCCGTACTGGGAACGAGGTACGTACCTCGATCGAGGTACGTACTTCGTTCTGCGGTCAGTCCGCGACCTGATTACACCGAATGCTATGTCTCAAATGCCTCCTTCTAACTTCGCTGTAAGTTCCAAGTTTACCCATGCGTTGAAAGCTTCAATTTTACTTCACCAGCACCTGATCTCTGTGCCTGACATCAATGCAATTGTCTGAAATAATAACGGAAACTTGTGTGAATTGTTTTATCGCAGGGATTCTCAAGTACCCAGATTAGTTACTTCTCCACTTCCCAGGCTAGTGCTGTTACAGCTTCCCAGCAGGCGGCGCTCGATTCTGAGCAGCTCCAAGCTCTCGTCGATGCCGGCGCCACCCAGCAAGTTGTCCTTGACTCGGCTTCAGGTAACAAACTTTTATAAATTATATTTGGGGTGTCATTCATATTCATTTAAAAAGGGAACAATGACATCGTTGTGATACAGAAGTAATCGTTCACTCATTGGGTTTTGATCTGTGAATATGCTAGACTCGTATTAAAAGCTGGAAGCATTTAATCTCCACTCGGAAATAGTGACATGGGTCAGTATAGTGATGTATGTCTGTTCCAGCTCTGGCTCCATTCTCAGCACTTCTCTTCATCGTGTCGTTCCTTGCAATCAGACTGTAAATACGGATGTAGCACGATCCTTTAGCAGTATGAATGACAAATAAATATTGAATCACTAGGAATAGGTTCATATTTCTCTACAGTTCTTGATTTGCTGGTCAAGTATGCATAAGTTCTGTTAAACGTAGTCCCGTACCTACAGTGCTAGTTGTTTGCTTGGTAATATGAAAAATCTCACTGTATTTTGTTGCAAAGCATGATCGGAGAATTGGTTCATGACTGGATCGTGCCAATTCATGAATTGTCCATTCCAAAGCCCGGTTCATTCTGTGATATTGTTATAAAACATTGTAATAAAATCGTGGTGATATGAATGTTACTCTACTTTTCTGAATAAATCTGATAAAACCTGTATTTATTCTTAATTGTCCGTTTATATTTATTATGTTTCATGCATTTGTCATCTCGAAGCACGTTAAAATCAATAAACAAAACCTGTCTGTCAAAAAAAAAAAAATACAATTTAACCAATGGAAAATTATCTATATTTTCTATTCTTGGAACCAGTTTATGGTATAACCATTTCGAATTATAATCTTCTGGAAAGGAGAAATTATTTTGAGAACGTTTTACGTGGATTTTTAATTATTTTGTCGTGAGTAATATCTAAAATTTGTTAATATAGTATTGAAATTTCTAAACGAAAGTGAGTAATTTTACATTTATTGCATCTCTAATATTTGTGATGTCGCTTCAGTGCTTTCATTCATCATGATGTTTACATATTGTACAAATGTTTACTGTTCTAGATTATGAACAACATTAAGGGTGCATTTCTGACAAATTCATGAAAATTCCAATTGCTTATTTGCGTCGGTACGTGAATATATTCCGAATGTGAGACGTCGTAGGTACTACTAGACATACGAAGCTGAATAGCAGCGGAGTTTGAGCGACAATACCAGTCGATGATGGGATTGCGCATCCGGTTCATTGATGGAGCACGCACAATGAATATACTGATTTTGTATTGCTTGATAGACGTAAATATATCAACACATACTACAGCCTTCGACCCCATAGTTTCGTTATATGGCATTTTTGAGATGATATTCCAAAATGTAACTCACAGAAAGACACCTCCATTGTGACACTGACGGATGTCAGATCCTAATGGTGTCTGTCAGCAGGGCCAGCATTTTTCTAGCTCACAAAAAAACTTGTGTTAGTACATCGGTGAATCGTATACGACGTTGTAGGCTAAAATATCTATTTTCGTTGGCTTGTGAGTGTCCGAATTCCCGCTCAGTCGATTTGCAGTCAAACTGACCATATGCAACAAAAGGATTTGCAATGTACAGTTAGTTGGCGCACTTGACCCGACCGACCGGCGGTATTTGCAGACAGGAGCTTGTCATCATCATAATACGAATCCGTGTTTTATGCTTGTGTATCGTAATCTATCACAATTGCCGAAACAAAAACAGCATAAAATTTGCGCAATGTCCATCTCTTTGGACCTGATGCAAAATTGGCAAATTTACTCGTAAATGATGATGACCTTGTAATTCACATTATGCAGTCCGCCATTGCGTTGATTGTATCAATTTCGTGATGCATGACGTTTAACTGAAGGCAGAGGTCATAACCGAACACTGTTCCGCTGATATTTAATCAATTTCTCCGGCCTTGTTAATAGGAAATAATAAAGATATCATTTATAGCTGCAGGGATCGACCCCAAACTCATTGACAATATGAAATTTATAAAGGTTATAAACCTTTACTATCGTCCTACTCGCACAATATTTACTAATCCTGGTAGTTTAAATCATTACATCAATATGCACAGTTTATCCAAGGCACCGACGTAATATTTTCTTTATAATAAGACTCGAATCATTGACTCAAAAGTATTTCTCAAATATGCATAATCACGAGGTAGTTAAAGTGTTCGCAAAATTTGTATCGCCTACAAAATCGTCATACTGTCAACGATTGAGTTCAAAGTTAATAGTGATGACGTCAAGTTAATCGGTTGCGTCTATTCCGTCGGCTAACCGGAAGTAATATCATCGTAGCCCCGTCATTGATGGTAGTATGGTATTTCTTTTCAATCATCATCATTCTTCTACTTGCCCAGTAAGACAATTCGACGACAATGATCATCATCATCATTGACAGTCCGCCAAGTTTCCCTCATCACATTTGGGCTTCTTCTTTTAGTGACTTGAAATCTCCTTCGCAGACAGATCGACCTCACAGACAAACAAATTTAACTTGGTGTTTACTTGTCGGACTCCATGGTCGTAAAGCACGATTGGCAAATTATCCCATCAAATGAAATAGCGAACCATTACGACAAGGCAAAGTCCAAAGTTACAAGTAAAATGATGAATTGGCAATGACAAGGAAATTATCCATAACTGCTGGGAAATGCTGATGGTCGAGCGGTTTCTGTATAAATACGGCCAGGGTCAGAGAGATGCAAGTCAGTCGCAGCCTCGTGCTTCTTCCTTCGAAACCGTAAGTCACCCATTTGTTATTCATAACATTGCTAGCTTAGTGAAAGTGCGTTCACGGATTTTTTCTGATAGTTTAACAGAATAAGTTGTTCTATACATTTAAAGGAGTAACTTATTATATTAAAGGAGAAAAAGGCTCGCGATTATTACATAGCATGTAATAAAAAAAGGGAATAATTTACTATTCCTTCACCAATATCCGTGAAGGTTACAATTATCCTGCTGATTTAGATTTCGCAACGCATCCGTCAATTGCAAAGCATATAATTAATGCACATCCATTTGTAATGGTGTGTTGATAATGTATTCAGAGTAGAAATGTTAAGGCCTAACAAAATGAATATTTCATACAAAATTTATAAGAAAGTTAACAGTGCTGAATCTCCAATATGTCTAAAACCTTTCATTACGCGTGTTGTTCACAGATGAGAACTGTCGCAATGGCGTCATTGGCAGTGGTTTTTATCCTGACTGTTCTTGGTTGCACTGATGCTGTAAGGTAAGTCACGTGACAGCGCATCATACCAGCTGACAGAAGCTGTATAGTTGCACATGTCACCTCATAGGTCATTTTGTCATTCAATCTCTCAATGTATTGATGAGCTGTGTATCTGTGAATTATATTGAATTATTGTTCTTGAACAAATCCGCACGAATGCATTTTTTTTCTACGTTGATGTGTTTCTACTCTCTATTGTAGTCGCTCATTTCATCTTCCAAGGGGCTACAGTCGACTTGAAACGCCAGGTTGTCGAAATCTTTCATGTAGTGGTATATTAACTGACTGATTATATCAAGTGGAAATTGTGCCATTGCATTAAGCTGTAACAGCATGTTATCTGCTCTGACAGGTGACCCCACCGACCGATGTTCAGGTTGGCTTCTATATCAACAATATGGAATTGACTAATACTGTGAGTTCAACTCTACATAAGTTCATACACAAATGACAAAATGATAGATTTTAGTTTGTTAAGTTACTGCCGACAAAGCCGCATTGAAATATCGATGTAATCTCTGGAATCCCTATTTTTGTTATGGAGTGCAAACATATAAATATGAATTGGTACTTTCCAGACGCTAGAAGTAGACATGTACTTCCGGCAGTCATGGCAAGACAGTCGTTTAGCCGGTCTAATGGCAGCAAACAAGACTCGTGTTGTCGTGGATCCAGAAATCCGCAATAGAATCTGGACACCTGACACGTATTTCCGCAGCGCTAATCGCGCAGAACATAAATTTGTCCCTAATCCTCAATTCCTAGTGTCTGTGAAAGACAACGGAGACATCTGGTTCACGCAGAGGTAGAACTTGATAGATCAATCACCTCTTTATCCTATTTACAAATTCAACTACGACTGTTAACTAAAAGAAACATTTAGTACTTGCACCAGTTTTTTTGCATTTTGTAATAATTTATGCTGTATATGAAACTCTCCCCCCTGTCGTCTGCTGATTAGCATCCACGCAGAATTCCCACGGAGAGGTAGAATCGTTTCCATTTATGTGGAATCATGTTAGTGTTGGATCTGGATATCATTATTTGTCACTGCGATAACCATGTTGTATAAATATATGTGACGAAGATTTGCTTATTTAGCTGCCACTAAAGACTCATCTGTGATTTATCAAATTGACGTTTCATGATCCAAATAATGGACTGTCACCAAACACAGTTTTTATATTTTTCCAGACGGCTATAAGGCTGATGAGCTGACGTTCTCTTGGCTGCCATCTCCAGTCGATATCGATATGGACATCACTTTATATGGTGCTACACTTGAAAACACCGAAGTCCACGACTGTACTCAAGCCTATTCCACTGGCACTTATAGCTGCTTGAGACTGAACTTATTTTTCAGCTAGACAAGCGATGCACAAAAGCATAATCGCATGACATATGTCAGTTAACCATAATGTAACGAAATGCATGGAAATTAAACATATTTCTTAACAATGGAGTGCTTTAATGCAAAATAATTACACCATTAAGATTGAAAGTTGTTTGTGTCAAAGTAAATTGGTAAAGCATCAGTTAAATTCCATGTATGAAATAAACTTAAATGCAGTGAAACACATTCTCTTTGTGGCCGAGCCAGTCTCTTCGGAATATCGTGGATACCCTTCCTTTTCACGTTTGTCCATATCATATTATTTTAACTCAAAATAATCAAATTTGCTCAATAGAATACAGTTCATTACAATTTATCTTTCATAGACTTTTCGTCTAGTCCACCGAATCAATGGGCGGATTGTTTGGCTGTAATGTTGACTTGTCCAAAAAACGGACACCAGGGACAGTGAGTGGATGGAAGATTTCACAATGAACACCACTGTCATTTATGAGTTTGACTGCTTTGGCAAAATGGTGGCCGAAATGCTGGAGGAACATGGTGACATCAATTTTGATGAATCAATGCAATACGTTGGTGCTGTTTCACACCTGACAAATACATGCAGCATCATATGAGAAAGTGGTTTGACAACATAGATCATATAACTTTTGCAGGGGTGCTCCTGATGTGGAAGACTTTGTTTGACAATTCAAAAGCCTCCTGGGAAACATGACACAGGAAATGGGGCATAAAATTGTTATCATGGTTGGCCATCAATGCAAAAGGGTAAAACTGGAGCAGATGATGGTGATCCTTGTGAGACAGATTATCATGCAGATGCACATTGCCGAGATACAAGCCATTCAAGATAACATGTTTGAGAGTCGTTTTTTCTTTGCTTAATTTATCACATTTTTGATTACAATAATTTTTTTGTACCTACTTACCATATGTGTTTTGTTGTAGTGGTGTGGGGCTTTTTTTTGGTTTCATGGTGACATCCCTAATAGCGTAATGGAAATGATGACGCCCGATTTTTTCAGAACAATGTCCATTTGTATCTATCATTTCTACCATTGGTAAATTAGTTCAATAAATGTTGAATGGTGGTCATAGGTAACGTTATTATTGTGTGATTTATTTTGAATGTAAAATCCCTGGGAATCAGGAATGTGTTTCTACTTGTTCTTGCACCTGATGCTTGTGTTATTGCTGCAGCCTAATATGATGTCGATCTTTGCCAGGCACATGAAGCCACACAGCCGGGAGACGTTGTGCTTCTCCATGATCCGCCCAGCTGCTGAATCAAATGATGCGCGCTGGCATCGACTTATTGAACGTCATTGCTAACAACCCAACGGTAGGTTCAGAAAAGAATTTTCCGATAAGAAAGTCATTTGACAAACCCTTATGGTTCTATATAAAATACTGCTGCTGAATAATTTCTAACCTAATCCCTACCCCACCTCATCAAGTATACACTAATAGCGTGGAATACGGTTTGGTAGTGTTCAGGCCGGTGCAATTGCCTTAGATACTTTTGATGACAATCCATCCGGTCCAAGGTCCGGACCCTCGTCACCCCAGGTAATAAGAGCGGTCTTAACGTGCACTGTTCACTGACCTGTTACAAATTTACTTGCTCCATTTGTGAAACAAAAGAAAATTGCTCCAATAACTATATATTATTCCCCACATTTCGAAGCTGTTTATGTCTGCAACCACCAGCTAAGACCATGAAGAAGCTCTTTAAGTACCTCAGCCGCTCTGAGCTAATGATGTGGTCAGTTCTGGTCATCTGGACATGGACTGCTCTAGCAGCGACCCTCTGGACATCGACATGGACGCTCCTCAGGTAACAAGATTAATGCTGGGCCATTCACCTCTGCATGGTTCAACAACTCTGTATGACAGTTTGCTGTTTAACAGCTTTGGTCTTTATTTATTATTGATAAATGATGGTGGTACCTCTTTTATCAAAACTCTGTATGACAGATGATGTTGTCTGATTTGGTCTTTATGCGGCAGACTAACACTATCGAGCGTCTTATTAACATTTATAATATATATTATGGTCTTTGTAGTCCACAACAACAGTTGGCGGGAAATACTGCCAAGCACACTTTGTAACCCATTATGTTTGTATCAACTCAAGTGTTAGTATTAGCTATGCAAATATAGAGGTCTTATTTGCAACATTTTCTCATCGAATCTCACCTTCCAAAGAACGAACTCATCAGCCTTAAATAATCCAAACGATGTGCACCTAGAATTCAGAGTCTTTATTTACTATTGACGGCAAAGCTACTGACATGTGTGTCATAAATGATATTCTACAATTTAACCTTGGTTTACGTTGCGGACGCCGTCACTTGCGCTGACGTGCAGAGTATGGGAGAATCCGTCACCTCCCTCGCGGCCAGCGACATCTCGGCTATGGATGGCACCGAGTTCACTGACTGCGTCGAGACCCTGGGTGGATACAGCAGCTGGAGTGATGAGCAGCTCACGGCTCTCGCTGACCAGGCCAAATCTGTAAGAAGTCCGTCATATAATAGCTAGTGTGAGACTGTATTATCAAATGACCGTGAAGCATTGAGTCAGGTTCAGTTTCACCTTCATTCACTTTGTTAACGCCATCCTGTTGGCGCTGTATCAGACCCTGTGAGCTGTTAACACGTGATCAGTCGAAGAGACTCGCCAAGTGGGCAGCATAGATGCCGGTTTGTCCAGCGCTGAAATCGACACATTGGCGCTGTCAAGCAGTGACGTCATGACGTCTGTTGGACAGCACGACATTTACGACTCTGCGCAGGTGACATATATTTCCTGTTAAACACCTGATCGCAAAAAAAGGTTATAAAATGACATGTCAACATTACACATAGAGTGTTTTTTTGTGTAATATTAGAACTTGCATTTGTCATATTAACCAATCATACATTGGTAGTTCCTCGTGCTGTTACAGCTGGCCAGCGGTTACGCTCGTTGGCTAAGCCTCACACAGTCTGACTCTGTATCTAACGTTGATGCTGATGAACTTAATGCTATTGGTCACTTCGCTTGCGGTATTGACACGTCCGAAATAGCCTCCATATCCGCCCACAGTATATATGTAAGTTTCCAAAGTATTTTTGTCCTTACATATAAAAACATACTTGTAGAAATCGTTGACTCACTGCATTTTAAGTTCCCGTTGTTTCCCGTTGTTCTAATCCCCATGCTGCTCTTCAGTGATGCTGCTAGTTCCATCGGTTCATTGACTACCTGTGAAGAGACCCAATTGGCCGCCTACGCTGCTTTGGCAAAGCAATCCTCGGCGTTTGGTGATGTGACATCATGGGATGGCTCTACCATCGCCACAGTGGGTGGTGTCATGGGTGAGTACCACTTCAACCCACAATGAGTCACAGTACATTATAACTGTGTTGATGAAATGTGAATTTTTCGTGATTCTTTTCTATTTCGTTAAGGTGGTTTAACGAAACCCGAGATTTCATCCCTGACCCAGACACAAATCCAGTCTATTACCAGGTCAAAGACGACCGCAGAAGGAAGTACGTACCTCGATCGAGGTACGTACCTCGTTCCTAGTACGGCGTACTTGGTTTGAAGTATGCATATATAAACATTAATTTTCTCAACTGTTTTTCAAATTGTGACATTATTTACTGAGATTTGGTTGGGTTAAATCGTGGAAACCCTCTTAGTAGTCACAGCCTCGATTTGGGACCATATTTAGCGTTGCCTATGTTCGAGAAGGCTTTTCTATGCGTTTTCAAACTTTAGTTCGGCGCCATCGCGTGTCTTTTCCGACGATTGATGAGGCACAAAATCCTTTTTGAATCAGTCTGGCAAAGTAAAGAACTTACTTTTTGCGGAGCATAGTTTGTCTAGATTATATGAAATACAGTTTAGTGAAAATTGTATGGCATATTTGTGACTTATGGATGATAACATCACACCCCCATGTCAATCCATTTGCACACCTGATATTTTTGTACTACAATCGAAGTACGCCGTACCATGGTGGTTTCAAACTTCACTTGTTGTCTACCCGGGTCTGATTGAGAGTGTTCATATACGCATTCAGTTGTGTTCAAAAATGAATGGTCTTCTCAAATAGAATAACAAAGCAGCCAGGTGTTTGATATTGAACAGAATGCCCCCAAAAACACCACAACAGTAAGTTTTCATACTTTTGTTGACCTGTTCTGTTTGTGTTTTTGAAAACCTTTGTTTTATTGGATGTTAGGTTATTATTAAGGCTTAACAGATGGAAATGAGCATCATTACATATGTAATGAACATTATCATTTTAGAATACTTAAGGTTTACCAGATATGGAATGGAATGTTCACAAAATCACAGGGTCAGCGATCATGTTGTATTGATATTGACCATGCTTTATTACAATTACTTCCATAGCAATGTGGACAGTGGTCATAAGATCATTCCTCATCAGTAAACTTCATGATGGTGTTTATTCTACATGCTGCTAATAATTGAGTTTCTATCGGCCAAATCATATGCCTTTAATCACATGCAATATATCATGCAGATCCATATTTTGATAAGAAGTGGAGGAACAGCAATGTTTGAGTTAATTTATTTTAGAAATAATTCTCAAGTAGCAAATTGTGTCCAAAATCACATACATACAATATTCGTTATTACATAATAGGATACCGAGTAATCCCGAGTGCAGGTACACTACCAATCAATACCAGTATCACAATGAGGCAGATAATGATAACAACTATAGAAATGTTATGACTCTTTGACAGCTAAAGGTATATGTATGATGTTGATGCAATAAGTGAGATACAAAACTTGATATGTCTAGGACAGGTTACACAACGCCGGATAAAGCTACTTAAATAGGTCATGACACAGATAGGATTATTGATATACCTATACATGTACAGACATACATATTACAACAGTGAGTGTTGAATGACAAAACTAGAGGAAAGCATGTACAAAAGGTGGGATGGCATTGAAAACGGAAGGGGGGGGGAAATAGGAGTGCAAATTGATGTGATCTCGTTGAAATCTAATTGAAAAAGACAAAGAAGTGCTGGTTACCTGACCATATCCGCGCGGGATTTAATTGGGGCAGCCTCTTCCCTTCTAAAGAGAAAGATAAGGACTTATGCGATAACGTTTACAAATTTGACAAATTCAACCTATGTTTTCATGAAAATGGAATCCAGAATAAAATATTCTCTCTGTCTCTGTTGTTTGGAATGGAATATATTGGAAAAAATTACTTAAACTTTCAGAGATCCCAAGTGGAAACACCAAACAGGTTAAATAGATATTGCATACATAGCTGATGAATGCCGCGAGAGCGGAAAAACGAGAGGAAGAGGATAATATGCACAAAGTCTTATGAACTTGTTCAGCGATGTGAGGGCAATATTCTGGTTGAGTATATAGACGAGAACAGGCAAGACCTGGTACACCCCTCACAGGAATAGCTTCTTCATTGAGAGAGCTGTAACGAACTTTTAGCGGCTTGGAAGGCGGCTCCATGGACTTATCACTAACGGCTGAAGGAATGTTCAAGTCTAGATAGATTTCATCCACTTCATCAATGCATGATTGACAGAACTTAGGAGCAGTTTTTGTGTAATGGACAGATTCTGTTTTTCTTTGACACCACTTGGAAATTTTAATTTCAGGTTGGAAATTTTAATTTCAGGTTTCCAGTTTCCAAACATCCTCATTGTGATTCAAGGCTTTCAGAAGAACACCGTCTTGAATATGGCTTGGCCCATAGCTGTTCCATTCTGAAAAAAACCCCAAAGTAAATCAGATACTGGCTAGTCAAATACATAACATTAAATATTATAATCTATGTTTAAGTACACAACACAAACCAGCAATTCCTGTGAGATTGTTTTATATCACCCTCTACTAATAGACTAAATCATATTCGGTTTGAAATATTGACATTGTCACTTCAAGCCGTGCACGACAAATTCCAAAACAAATTATCTTATAACTTGCGATTCGGTCGTATGGATTCATAAGTGTCATTCTTTATCTGTATACGATCTACTATCAAATATGGCACCAATTCAAAAGGAAGCACACCGTACTTCGATTTAAGTACGATCGCATCTCACTACGGCCATTGTTTCAGAAAAATCATTCAACAGTGGTGTTATTTATTAGCGATAGCTCATTAATATGCCATAGAATTTTTGAATAACATATAATGTATCATTAGATGATATACTTGTAAATTAGAAAACATAGACCTTACCTCTGCCATGTTGATGTGTGTACAAAATTTAAAACCATGAACGCAGAAAAAACTTGAAGTCGCTGTCGAATAATGGAAGTGAAAATTCCTCTTGTGAAGCCCAATATCACCCACAACAACAGATTTGGTTTCAAATGTAGGCCATAATATATTTGCATAATTAAATCGTTCAAGCCAATCACATTTCAGAAATAATGTCATAAAATGCAAAAACAGCAGAGGGCGGTGGCACGACTATCATGCGTACCTCAATCGAGGTGCGCCGTACTGGGAACGAGGTACGTACCTCGATCGAGGTACGTACTTCGTTCTGCGGTCAGTCCGCGACCTGATTACACCGAATGCTATGTCTCAAATGCCTCCTTCTAACTTCGCTGTAAGTTCCAAGTTTACCCATGCGTTGAAAGCTTAAATTTTACTTCACCAGCACCTGATCTCTGTGCCTGACATCAATGCAATTGTCTGAAATAATAACGGAAACTTGTGTGAATGTTTTTATCGCAGGGATTCTCAAGTACCCAGATTAGTTACTTCTCCACTTCCCAGGCTAGTGCTGTTACAGCTTCCCAGCAGGCGGCGCTCGATTCTGAGCAGCTCCAAGCTCTCGTCGATGCCGGCGCCACCCAGCAAGTTGTCCTTGACTCGGCTTCAGGTAACAAACTTTTATAAATTATATTTGGGTGTCATTTCATATTCATTAAAAAGGGGGAACAATGACATCGTTGTGATACAGAAGTAATCGTTCACTCATTGGGTTTTGATCTGTGAATATGCTAGACTCGTATTAAAAGCTGGAAGCATTTAATCTCCACTCGGAAAT
>JAXDRA010000556.1:0-20602 GCA_034190875.2 Urechis unicinctus | reverse complement strand
GTTTTCCTGTTTAAAAAATAACGCAATATTCTAAAGGTATGTGCTAAACTTCTGATTGTATAATGTTGCAATTATATACATTCCCCCGAATGGGATGCTTGTGTTTAATTAATACTATTTTTCATTTTATCACTTGCATCCAAAATAGTCATACGTCATTTTAAGTGCTTTTTAAAGGGCCACTAAAACGATTTTTTTCCTAAAGCAATGGGTAATGATATTTGAGTCCTGATGGAGGCCCTAGCGTTCAATAATTTCCCTTACGTATTTATGACCAGACATAAAACTAAACAATTTGATTGCATGAGATGGACATCGGAAGCTATAAAAGGGGCGGTGTTTGGGTGATAATGCCAGAAATGGCTTAGTGGTGTAGCATAGTTATAAGACCAATAAATCATTGATGTCGATAAATTATTGATGTTTGAGTGTTTTCAGTACGTCATTAGGCAGTGTTGCAATCAAACCTAGACAAAACCGATCACAAAACAAGAGCTGTAAGTAATCGAAGAAACGATGACTACTTGCTACAAGTTCTCAGTCCTTCCATATATATATATGCATAAATGTAGGTTTACCAGTGCATATATGACCACTAGGTGTCTTCTGTCCATCACATTGGTGTGCAGTAAAAGTTGACCATCCTAACAACACGAAGATGGTGTGGTTTCTAGAGAATAATTGGCGGAACTCTAGCAGGTAATTGCTAGTTTCATTTTTATTTTTTTCGATCTCAGGTGTGCTGTACACGAAGAGAAGTTAACCATAATTGTGACTTATTAGCTTCATAAGACGTTTAACTGAGTATTCCCTTATCAGTAAATATCGTTGCTACTGATGTTGCGTGCACGCCGGCCGCACCGGAAACAACGGCAATTACATTTACCCTCCAATAACATTCATTAAGATACGCTGCTGTGGCAACAAGTCGTACGTGCCGGGTTCGACGCGCACATGTGAAGCTTCTGTGGAACAACGCGACAGTAGTTAATATATCAAGATCATGTTGATGTTGCAATAGTGGATAATCATTAAATTGCACAGGCCAACAAAGATTTTAACACACACGTCTCAAACTACTCAATCAATCATTTACTGCCGTCGCTCACCTGTCCTAACTAGCCAAGTTCAACAATGCCATCTCGGTTGCGTGTTATTACATTTGGACTGTTTTTTTACGTTAAGTTAATACCGCATTTATGATGTAGAAGATGGCATGGAAGAAGACCACAATATTTCATACTGGTAATTCACATGTGCTGCAGATTGAAAGCAAGTGAACTCGGTTGTATCGTTCATGCAAGTGTATAAGGTTGCAAATAATCTGTACAGCATGCTTTATTGAAATTCAAAAGTCTGAGCAGATAAATCACATTCAGTAATATTCAGTGCCAGGGATATCATCCATTCATTGTCTGACGGCAAATATATGTACTGTACATTAATTTTACAATTCGATTGTTTTGAGATAAGAAGAAATCCTTATAACAGTGGTCATGATATCAGTATATATCTTTGCAGGAGACATTGGCGTCATTACGGGACCTGTGGTCGTACCACCATTCGCGTTCATTTCCAGGTTTCCAATCGTGAGCTAATTACGGTAGTAGAGGAGTGCTCTCGCCAAACGCAGGTGACGTTTATGATGTTTGTAAATTAGACGTCTGCAATACATCACAGCATGATAATTAAAACGCATGTTAATAATTATGAGTATCAGCGTGAGTTGGCATTAGAGTAATCGTTTAACGACCAAATATACCGACCTTATTGATATATGCTAGGGGATTAGGCAACGACCAGTTCATCTGCATTTAGAACCTTCCATTATGGTGGTACATTTCGTTGTACTGTAGTTTTATAACATCATCCTTTTTTTTGCTGTTTCTGTCGTTATTGGTAAGCAAAAGCAATAAAAAAGGAAAAAAGGATGAACGTTCAATAGAGACCGCTTACAATCTGCATCCTAAAACATTTGTTTGATGATGTATTCAATTCTATGTTGTATTTATGTCACAGGTACAGGAAGCCATCGTGTTGCATAGTGTATATTTGTAACACTGATGATATTAAATCCTCCGAATGGAGTTTTCTCTCAGTGGTAGGACAGGGCCCGGGACAAATGATCAACAACCTACCATAGTGCGCCTCGCGAAAGGCAAATTTAGTGCGTAATTACCCTGTCCAGGTTGTGACCAATAACCTGCTCAGTTGGCGAGTGACTTAAAATTGATAAATGGGCTAATTGGTTTTCTGTCTGCTTAAGTATATATCTTCTATGTATTAGCTTACGAAGTCAGTTTGATCATCATAAGCTTCGTTTTCTCAGTGAATTGCAAAAAGCTATTACGTATACGGTGTTCATTGCAAAATCAGTGTTCATTGTACACGAAACACACAGTAATTTCTCCTAGTATTGTATATGGGTTGTGATGGAAACTATAGTGTCATATTATATATATTATGTAGTTCGAATGTAACAAGCGCAATGATTGATTGGACGATTTTCTACGAGAGACTCCAAAACAGTTTTGTCTTTCTGGTCTGAATGATATTAACGGGGATTTAAATTAGAAATGACAATGGCACCTTCTTGGTTGATACTCTTCATGCGTTTCTCCTTTGAATCAACATGACACGGCGGCGTGTCACATTCTCGCGTCGAAAGTACAAGATTATCACATCTTGATGAATGCAGCCATACAGTTGTCTTTCACTTCAGACCACAATATGGTGTTTGCAAGCTGAATTTCCGTTCAGTAGGTAACTTTTGCTTTTGTTTTTTTACATTATTAAAACTGATTTTACTGTTTATGTATAGGAGTTCCTGAAATTTGCCAAAATCTCATAGATATATTTAAATCAAACAGCATTTATATGCCACACGAGCCACATCAAACTAACGTTTTTTTGCGGGAATTCGTAACGCATGATAAATGTGCGATTCGTGGAATAATATAATGTCGTTATGATTCATGATGATGAATATTGAGCATTGTATTCATGTCGCG
Source organism: Urechis unicinctus (assembly GCA_034190875.2). Classification (NCBI taxonomy): domain Eukaryota; kingdom Metazoa; phylum Annelida; class Polychaeta; order Xenopneusta; family Urechidae; genus Urechis; species Urechis unicinctus. The sequence continues at coordinate 17,591 of JAXDRA010000556.1, read as the reverse complement.
GAGTATTCCATTGATTAACGAAGCTATATTCATGTATAGACGAGTGCTCAACCCGCAAAGCCTAAGGAAAATGGGGCGATATATGTAAAAGCTTTGACTAGTCTCAGCGTTAAACCTTCACGTACCGTTCATCTGAATTAGTTCATCGTCCAGGAATGAAATGAACGAGAATATAATGTTTGCTGCATATCAGAATGCGAATGTGTTTGTCCTGAAAATAAGGTATTGTGAAATATATCTATTACAGGTACTCCCTCTGAGTGGGCACTAATGCGTATGCAAACAACGATCGGGGCATGGCACAGGGTCAAGTCATGCCCCTACATATTGATTGTGGCATATGTCGTTTATAGATAGGCAACATCGGATGCATAGATAGGGATGTATGGTAAATGACATAATTGCAAATAAAATGTTGAAAGAGTGTTCCCGTGGAAAATTTGCATATATGCTGGTCTCTGCATAAACAATTGTTGAATGCATGCAATGCATGAGTGCACCAAAAACTTGATATAGAAAGCATTATCCAAACCTCAAGAGCAAACCTCATCTGTTAAGTAAATACTGCGCGCGCATGATTCAAACAGGCCTCGCCTCACCCTCTCATCCGCTTTGTCTCTCTAGTCTCAAGTCGCTGCAGCACCCGAATCGCAAGTCTCACACATGCATATGAATATATCATAAGTATGTCACAGCTAACATCCATGTCCTCTTTGTTCTATGTAGGTAACCTAGTTTAAACGCAACGATCACGCGGCACTGCATTTGTCATTACATCCTGTGAAATTGACTAGACGAGAAGGTGTGGCAAGGTAATTGAGAGTAATTGGGTTCAGTTGTTTCGCTGAGTTTTCACATTGCCCCAAGATAGTTTTATCTCCAATTACATATGTTGCCAGTGTATTGTGTATACAACTATCACGCTCCTCGTGGTAATAGGGTAAGCATTGCACTGTAGGAAATTATATAATGGGTAGCCTAATTATGTGCACTGCCATCTGGTCAAGGTGGCTGCACCAAATGAGATAAATGATTAGCATCCCACAAGAGTAACCTTAATCTGCAATTCATTTTCCGCGTAATTAAACCTCTCTCGAGGTTGCGCAAAGTAAGAACGGTATGGGTGAACATTTGCCGCGGAAGGTGTGTCGCCCAAAGCATCGCTATAGAGTTTTCCTGTTTTAAACGCAATATTCTAAAGGTATGCTAAACTTCTGATTGTATTAGATGCTAATGTTGCAATTATATATACATTCCCCCGAATGGGATGCTTGTGTTTAATACTATTTTTCATTTTATCACTTGCATCCAAAATAGTCATACGTCATTTTAAGTGCTTTTTAAAGGGCCACTAAAAAAACGATTTTTTTCCTAAAGCAATGGGTAATGATATTTGAGTCCTGATGGAGGCCCTAGCGTTCAATAATTTCCCTTACGTATTTATGACCAGACATAAAACTAAACAATTTGATTGCATGAGATGGACATCGGAAGCTATAAAAGGGGCGGTGTTTGGGTGATAATGCCAGAAATGGCTTAGTGGTGTAGCATAGTTATAAGACCAATAAATCATTGATGTCGATAAATTATTGATGTTTGAGTGTTTTCAGTACGTCATTAGACAGTGTTGCAATCAAACCTAGACAAAACCGATCACAAAACAAGAGCTGTAAGTAATCGAAGAAACGATGACTACTTGCTACAAGTTCTCAGTCCTTCCATATATATATATGCATAAATGTAGGTTTACCAGTGCATATATGACCACTAGGTGTCTTCTGTCCATCACATTGGTGTGCAGTAAAAGTTGACCATCCTAACAACACGAAGATGGTGTGGTTTCTAGAGAATAATTGGCGGAACTCTAGCAGGTAATTGCTAGTTCATTTTTATTTTTTTCGATCTCAGGTGTGCTGTACACGAAGAGAAGTTAACCATAATTGTGACTTATTAGCTTCATAAGACGTTTAACTGAGTATTCCCTTATCAGTAAATATCGTTGCTACTGATGTTGCGTGCACGCCGGCCGCACCGGAAACAACGGCAATTACATTTTACCTCCAATAACATTCATTAAGATACGCTGCTGTGGCAACAAGTCGTACGTGCCGGGTTCGACGCGCACATGTGAAGCTTCTGTGGAACAACGCGACAGTAGTTAATATATCAAGATCATGTTGATGTTGCAATAGTGGATAATCATTAAATTGCACAGGCCAACAAAGATTTTAACACACGTCTCAAACTACTCAATCAATCATTTACTGCCGTCGCTCACCTGTCCTAACTAGCCAAGTTCAACAATGCCATCTCGGTTGCGTGTTATTACATTTGGACTGTTTTTTAAGTTAATACCGCATTTATGATGTAGAAGATGGCATGGAAGAAGACCACAATATTTCATACTGGTAATTCACATGTGCTGCAGATTGAAAGCAAGTGAACTCGGTTGTATCGTTCATGCAAGTGTATAAGGTTGCAAATAATCTGTACAGCATGCTTTATTGAAATTCAAAAGTCTGAGCAGATAAATCACATTCAGTAATATTCAGTGCCAGGGATATCATCCATTCATTGTCTGACGGCAAATATATGTACTGTACATTAATTTTACAATTCGATTGTTTTGAGATAAGAAGAAATCCTTATAACAGTGGTCATGATATCAGTATATATCTTTGCAGGAGACATTGGCGTCATTACGGGACCTGTGGTCGTACCACCATTCGCGTTCATTTCCAGGTTTCCAATCGTGAGCTAATTACGGTAGTAGAGGAGTGCTCTCGCCAAACGCAGGTGACGTTTATGATGTTTGTAAATTAGACGTCTGCAATACATCACAGCATGATAATTAAAACGCATGTTAATAATTATGAGTATCAGCGTGAGTTGGCATTAGAGTAATCGTTTAACGACCAAATATACCGACCTTATTGATATATGCTAGGGGATTAGGCAACGACCAGTTCATCTGCATTTAGAACCTTCCATTATGGTGGTACATTTCGTTGTACTGTAGTTTTATAACATCATCCTTTTTTTGCTGTTTCTGTCGTTATTATTGGTAAGCAAAAGCAATAAAAAAAGGAAAAAAGGATGAACGTTCAATAGAGACCGCTTACAATCTGCATCCTAAAACATTTGTTTGATGATGTATTCAATTCTATGTTGTATTTATGTCACAGGTACAGGAAGCCATCGTGTTGCATAGTGTATATTTGTAACACTGATGATATTAAATCCTCCGAATGGAGTTTTCTCTCAGTGGTAGGACAGGGCCCGGGACAAATGATCAACAACCTACCATAGTGCGCCTCGCGAAAGGCAAATTTAGTGCGTAATTACCCTGTCCAGGTTGTGACCAATAACCTGCTCAGTTGGCGAGTGACTTAAAATTGATAAATGGGCTAATTGGTTTTCTGTCTGCTTAAGTATATATCTTCTATGTATTAGCTTACGAAGTCAGTTTGATCATCATAAGCTTCGTTTTCTCAGTGAATTGCAAAAAGCTATTACGTATACGGTGTTCATTACAAAATCAGGGTGCATTGTACACGAAACACACAGTAATTTCTCCTAGTATTGTATATGGGTTGTGATGGAAACTATAGTGTCATATTATATATATTATGTAGTTCGAATGTAACAAGCGCAATGATTGATTGGACGATTTTCTACGAGAGACTCCAAAACAGTTTTGTCTTTCTGGTCTGAATGATATTAACGGGGATTTAAATTAGAAATGACAATGGCACCTTCTTGGTTGATACTCTTCATGCGTTTCTCCTTTGAATCAACATGACACGGCGTGTCACATTCTCGCGTCGAAAGTACAAGATTATCACATCTTGATGAATGCAGCCATACAGTTGTCTTTCACTTCAGACCACAATATGGTGTTTGCAAGCTGAATTTCCGTTCAGTAGGTAACTTTTGCTTTTGTTTTTTTTACATTATTAAAACTGATTTTACTGTTTATGTATAGGAGTTCCTGAAATTTGCCAAAATCTCATAGATATATTTAAATCAAACAGCATTTATATGCCACACGAGCCACATCAAACTAACGTTTTTTGCGGGAATTCGTAACGCATGATAAATGTGCGATTCGTGGAATAATATAATGTCGTTATGATTCATGATGATGAATATTGAGCATTGTATTCATGTCGCGGAGTATTCCATTGATTAACGAAGCTATATTCATGTATAGACGAGTGCTCAACCCGCAAAGCCTAAGGAAAATGGGGCGATATATGTAAAAGCTTTGACTAGTCTCAGCGTTAAACCTTCACGTACCGTTCATCTGAATTAGTTCATCGTCCAGGAATGAAATGAACGAGAATATAATGTTTGCTGCATATCAGAATGCGAATGTGTTTGTCCTGAAAATAAGGTATTGTGAAATATATCTATTACAGGTACTCCCTCTGAGTGGGCACTAATGCGTATGCAAACAACGATCGGGGCATGGCACAGGGTCAAGTCATGCCCCTACATATTGATTGTGGCATATGTCGTTTATAGATAGGCAACATCGGATGCATAGATAGGGATGTATGGTAAATGACATAATTGCAAATAAAATGTTGAAAGAGTGTTCCCGTGGAAAATTTGCATATATGCTGGTCTCTGCATAAACAATTGTTGAATGCATGCAATGCATGAGTGCACCAAAAACTTGATATAGAAAGCATTATCCAAACCTCAAGAGCAAACCTCATCTGTTAAGTAAATACTGCGCGCATGATTCAAACAGGCCTCGCCTCACCCTCTCATCCGCTTTGTCTCTCTAGTCTCAAGTCGCTGCAGCACCCGAATCGCAAGTCTCACACATGCATATGAATATATCATAAGTATGTCACAGCTAACATCCATGTCCTCTTTGTTCTATGTAGGTAACCTAGTTTAAAAACGCAACGATCACGCGGCACTGCATTTGTCATTACATCCTGTGAAATTGACTAGACGAGAAGGTGTGGCAAGGTAATTGAGAGTAATTGGGTTCAGTTGTTTCGCTGAGTTTTCACATTGCCCCAAGATAGTTTTATCTCCAATTACATATGTTGCCAGTGTATTGTGTATACAAAACTATCACGCTCCTCGTGGTAATAGGGTAAGCATTGCACTGTAGGAAATTATATAATGGGTAGCCTAATTATGTGCACTGCCATCTGGTCAAGGTGGCTGCACCAAATGAGATAAATGATTAGCATCCCACAAGAGTAACCTTAATCTGCAATTCATTTTCCGCGTAATTAAACCTCTCTCGAGGTTGCGCAAAGTAAGAACGGTATGGGTGAACATTTGCCGCGGAAGGTGTGTCGCCCAAAGCATCGCTATAGAGTTTTCCTGTTTTAAACGCAATATTCTAAAGGTATGCTAAACTTCTGATTGTATTAGATGCTAATGTTGCAATTATATACATTCCCCCGAATGGGATGCTTGTGTTTAATACTATTTTTCATTTTATCACTTGCATCCAAAATAGTCATACGTCATTTTAAGTGCTTTTTAAAGGGCCACTAAAACGATTTTTTTCCTAAAGCAATGGGTAATGATATTTGAGTCCTGATGGAGGCCCTAGCGTTCAATAATTTCCCTTACGTATTTATGACCAGACATAAAACTAAACAATTTGATTGCATGAGATGGACATCGGAAGCTATAAAAGGGGCGGTGTTTGGGTGATAATGCCAGAAATGGCTTAGTGGTGTAGCATAGTTATAAGACCAATAAATCATTGATGTCGATAAATTATTGATGTTTGAGTGTTTTTCAGTACGTCATTAGGCAGTGTTGCAATCAAACCTAGACAAAACCGATCACAAAGCAAGAGCTGTAAGTAATCGAAGAAACGATGACTACTTGCTACAAGTTCTCAGTCCTTCCATATATATATATGCATAAATGTAGGTTTACCAGTGCATATATGACCACTAGGTGTCTTCTGTCCATCACATTGGTGTGCAGTAAAAGTTGACCATCCTAACAACACGAAGATGGTGTGGTTTTCTAGAGAATAATTGGCGGAACTCTAGCAGGTAATTGCTAGTTCATTTTTATTTTTTTTCGATCTCAGGTGTGCTGTACACGAAGAGAAGTTAACCATAATTGTGACTTATTAGCTTCATAAGACGTTTAACTGAGTATTCCCTTATCAGTAAATATCGTTGCTACTGATGTTGCGTGCACGCCGGCCGCACCGGAAACAACGGCAATTACATTTTACCTCCAATAACATTCATTAAGATACGCTGCTGTGGCAACAAGTCGTACGTGCCGGGTTCGACGCGCACATGTGAAGCTTCTGTGGAACAACGCGACAGTAGTTAATATATCAAGATCATGTTGATGTTGCAATAGTGGATAATCATTAAATTGCACAGGCCAACAAAGATTTTAACACACGTCTCAAACTACTCAATCAATCATTTACTGCCGTCGCTCACCTGTCCTAACTAGCCAAGTTCAACAATGCCATCTCGGTTGCGTGTTATTACATTTGGACTGTTTTTTAAGTTAATACCGCATTTATGATGTAGAAGATGGCATGGAAGAAGACCACAATATTTCATACTGGTAATTCACATGTGCTGCAGATTGAAAGCAAGTGAACTCGGTTGTATCGTTCATGCAAGTGTATAAGGTTGCAAATAATCTGTACAGCATGCTTTATTGAAATTCAAAAGTCTGAGCAGATAAATCACATTCAGTAATATTCAGTGCCAGGGATATCATCCATTCATTGTCTGACGGCAAATATATGTACTGTACATTAATTTTACAATTCGATTGTTTTGAGATAAGAAGAAATCCTTATAACAGTGGTCATGATATCAGTATATATCTTTGCAGGAGACATTGGCGTCATTACGGGACCTGTGGTCGTACCACCATTCGCGTTCATTTCCAGGTTTCCAATCGTGAGCTAATTACGGTAGTAGAGGAGTGCTCTCGCCAAACGCAGGTGACGTTTATGATGTTTGTAAATTAGACGTCTGCAATACATCACAGCATGATAATTAAAACGCATGTTAATAATTATGAGTATCAGCGTGAGTTGGCATTAGAGTAATCGTTTAACGACCAAATATACCGACCTTATTGATATATGCTAGGGGATTAGGCAACGACCAGTTCATCTGCATTTAGAACCTTCCATTATGGTGGTACATTTCGTTGTACTGTAGTTTTATAACATCATCCTTTTTTTGCTGTTTCTGTCGTTATTGGTAAGCAAAAGCAATAAAAAAAGGAAAAAAGGATGAACGTTCAATAGAGACCGCTTACAATCTGCATCCTAAAACATTTGTTTGATGATGTATTCAATTCTATGTTGTATTTATGTCACAGGTACAGGAAGCCATCGTGTTGCATAGTGTATATTTGTAACACTGATGATATTAAATCCTCCGAATGGAGTTTTCTCTCAGTGGTAGGACAGGGCCCGGGACAAATGATCAACAACCTACCATAGTGCGCCTCGCGAAAGGCAAATTTAGTGCGTAATTACCCTGTCCAGGTTGTGACCAATAACCTGCTCAGTTGGCGAGTGACTTAAAATTGATAAATGGGCTAATTGGTTTTCTGTCTGCTTAAGTATATATCTTCTATGTATTAGCTTACGAAGTCAGTTTGATCATCATAAGCTTCGTTTTCTCAGTGAATTGCAAAAAAGCTATTACGTATACGGTGTTCATTACAAAATCAGGGTGCATTGTACACGAAACACACAGTAATTTCTCCTAGTATTGTATATGGGTTGTGATGGAAACTATAGTGTCATATTATATATATTATGTAGTTCGAATGTAACAAGCGCAATGATTGATTGGACGATTTTCTACGAGAGACTCCAAAACAGTTTTGTCTTTCTGGTCTGAATGATATTAACGGGGATTTAAATTAGAAATGACAATGGCACCTTCTTGGTTGATACTCTTCATGCGTTTCTCCTTTGAATCAACATGACACGGCGTGTCACATTCTCGCGTCGAAAGTACAAGATTATCACATCTTGATGAATGCAGCCATACAGTTGTCTTTCACTTCAGACCACAATATGGTGTTTGCAAGCTGAATTTCCGTTCAGTAGGTAACTTTTGCTTTTGTTTTTTTACATTATTAAAACTGATTTTACTGTTTATGTATAGGAGTTCCTGAAATTTGCCAAAATCTCATAGATATATTTAAATCAAACAGCATTTATATGCCACACGAGCCACATCAAACTAACGTTTTTTGCGGGAATTCGTAACGCATGATAAATGTGCGATTCGTGGAATAATATAATGTCGTTATGATTCATGATGATGAATATTGAGCATTGTATTCATGTCGCGGAGTATTCCATTGATTAACGAAGCTATATTCATGTATAGACGAGTGCTCAACCCGCAAAGCCTAAGGAAAATGGGGCGATATATGTAAAAGCTTTGACTAGTCTCAGCGTTAAACCTTCACGTACCGTTCATCTGAATTAGTTCATCGTCCAGGAATGAAATGAACGAGAATATAATGTTTGCTGCATATCAGAATGCGAATGTGTTTGTCCTGAAAATAAGGTATTGTGAAATATATCTATTACAGGTACTCCCCTCTGAGTGGGCACTAATGCGTATGCAAACAACGATCGGGGCATGGCACAGGGTCAAGTCATGCCCCTACATATTGATTGTGGCATATGTCGTTTATAGATAGGCAACATCGGATGCATAGATAGGGATGTATGGTAAATGACATAATTGCAAATAAAATGTTGAAAGAGTGTTCCCGTGGAAAATTTGCATATATGCTGGTCTCTGCATAAACAATTGTTGAATGCATGCAATGCATGAGTGCACCAAAAACTTGATATAGAAAGCATTATCCAAACCTCAAGAGCAAACCTCATCTGTTAAGTAAATACTGCGCGCATGATTCAAACAGGCCTCGCCTCACCCTCTCATCCGCTTTGTCTCTCTAGTCTCAAGTCGCTGCAGCACCCGAATCGCAAGTCTCACACATGCATATGAATATATCATAAGTATGTCACAGCTAACATCCATGTCCTCTTTGTTCTATGTAGGTAACCTAGTTTAAACGCAACGATCACGCGGCACTGCATTTGTCATTACATCCTGTGAAATTGACTAGACGAGAAGGTGTGGCAAGGTAATTGAGAGTAATTGGGTTCAGTTGTTTCGCTGAGTTTTCACATTGCCCCAAGATAGTTTTATCTCCAATTACATATGTTGCCAGTGTATTGTGTATACAACTATCACGCTCCTCGTGGTAATAGGGTAAGCATTGCACTGTAGGAAATTATATAATGGGTAGCCTAATTATGTGCACTGCCATCTGGTCAAGGTGGCTGCACCAAATGAGATAAATGATTAGCATCCCACAAGAGTAACCTTAATCTGCAATTCATTTTCCGCGTAATTAAACCTCTCTCGAGGTTGCGCAAAGTAAGAACGGTATGGGTGAACATTTGCCGCGGAAGGTGTGTCGCCCAAAGCATCGCTATAGAGTTTTCCTGTTTTAAACGCAATATTCTAAAGGTATGCTAAACTTCTGATTGTATTAGATGCTAATGTTGCAATTATATACATTCCCCCGAATGGGATGCTTGTGTTTAATACTATTTTTCATTTTATCACTTGCATCCAAAATAGTCATACGTCATTTTAAGTGCTTTTTAAAGGGCCACTAAAACGATTTTTTTCCTAAAGCAATGGGTAATGATATTTGAGTCCTGATGGAGGCCCTAGCGTTCAATAATTTCCCTTACGTATTTATGACCAGACATAAAACTAAACAATTTGATTGCATGAGATGGACATCGGAAGCTATAAAAGGGGCGGTGTTTGGGTGATAATGCCAGAAATGGCTTAGTGTGGTGTAGCATAGTTATAAGACCAATAAATCATTGATGTCGATAAATTATTGATGTTTGAGTGTTTTCAGTACGTCATTAGACAGTGTTGCAATCAAACCTAGACAAAACCGATCACAAAACAAGAGCTGTAAGTAATCGAAGAAACGATGACTACTTGCTACAAGTTCTCAGTCCTTCCATATATATATATGCATAAATGTAGGTTTACCAGTGCATATATGACCACTAGGTGTCTTCTGTCCATCACATTGGTGTGCAGTAAAAGTTGACCATCCTAACAACACGAAGATGGTGTGGTTTCTAGAGAATAATTGGCGGAACTCTAGCAGGTAATTGCTAGTTCATTTTTATTTTTTTCGATCTCAGGTGTGCTGTACACGAAGAGAAGTTAACCATAATTGTGACTTATTAGCTTCATAAGACGTTTAACTGAGTATTCCCTTATCAGTAAATATCGTTGCTACTGATGTTGCGTGCACGCCGGCCGCACCGGAAACAACGGCAATTACATTTTACCTCCAATAACATTCATTAAGATACGCTGCTGTGGCAACAAGTCGTACGTGCCGGGTTCGACGCGCACATGTGAAGCTTCTGTGGAACAACGCGACAGTAGTTAATATATCAAGATCATGTTGATGTTGCAATAGTGGATAATCATTAAATTGCACAGGCCAACAAAGATTTTAACACACGTCTCAAACTACTCAATCAATCATTTACTGCCGTCGCTCACCTGTCCTAACTAGCCAAGTTCAACAATGCCATCTCGGTTGCGTGTTATTACATTTGGACTGTTTTTTAAGTTAATACCGCATTTATGATGTAGAAGATGGCATGGAAGAAGACCACAATATTTCATACTGGTAATTCACATGTGCTGCAGATTGAAAGCAAGTGAACTCGGTTGTATCGTTCATGCAAGTGTATAAGGTTGCAAATAATCTGTACAGCATGCTTTATTGAAATTCAAAAGTCTGAGCAGATAAATCACATTCAGTAATATTCAGTGCCAGGGATATCATCCATTCATTGTCTGACGGCAAATATATGTACTGTACATTAATTTTACAATTCGATTGTTTTGAGATAAGAAGAAATCCTTATAACAGTGGTCATGATATCAGTATATATCTTTGCAGGAGACATTGGCGTCATTACGGGACCTGTGGTCGTACCACCATTCGCGTTCATTTCCAGGTTTCCAATCGTGAGCTAATTACGGTAGTAGAGGAGTGCTCTCGCCAAACGCAGGTGACGTTTATGATGTTTGTAAATTAGACGTCTGCAATACATCACAGCATGATAATTAAAACGCATGTTAATAATTATGTGTATCAGCGTGAGTTGGCATTAGAGTAATCGTTTAACGACCAAATATACCGACCTTATTGATATATGCTAGGGGATTAGGCAACGACCAGTTCATCTGTATTTAGAACCTTCCATTATGGTGGTACATTTCGTGGTACTGTAGTTTTATAACATCATCCTTTTTTTGCTGTTTCTGTCGTTATTAGTAAGCAAAAGCAATAAAAAAAGGATGAACTGTTCAATAGAGACCGCTTACAATCTGCATCCTAAAACATTTGTTTGATGATGTATTCAATTCTATGTTGTATTTCTGTCACAGGTACAGGAAGCCATCGTGTTGCATTGTGTATATTTGTAACACTGATGATATTAAATCCTCCGAATGGAGTTTTCTCTCAGTGGTAGGACAGGGCCCGGGACAAATGATCAAGAACCTACCATAGTGCGCCTCGTGAAAGGCAAATTTAGTGCGTAATTACCCTGTCCAGGTTGTGACCAATGACCTGCTCAGTTGGCGAGTGACTTAAAATTGATAAATGGGCTAATTGGTTTTCTGTCTGCTAAAGTATATATCTTCTATGTATTAGCTTACGAAGTCAGTTTGATCATCATAAGCTTCGTTTTCTCAGTGAATTGCAAAAAGCTATTACGTATACGGTGTTCATTGCAAAATCAGTGTTCATTGTACACGAAACACACAGTAATTTCTCCTAGTATTGTATATGGGTTGTGATGGAAACTATAGTGTCATATTATATATATTATGTAGTTCGAATGTAACAAGCGCAATGATTGATTGGACGATTTTCTACGAGAGACTCCAAAACAGTTTTGTCTTTCTGGTCTGAATGATATTAACGGGGATTTAAATTAGAAATGACAATGGCACCTTCTTGGTTGATACTCTTCATGCGTTTCTCCTTTGAATCAACATGACACGGCGTGTCACATTCTCGCGTCGAAAGTACAAGATTATCACATCTTGATGAATGCAGCCATACAGTTGTCTTTCACTTCAGACCACAATATGGTGTTTGCAAGCTGAATTTCCGTTCAGTAGGTAACTTTTGCTTTTGTTTTTTTACATTATTAAAACTGATTTTACTGTTTATGTATAGGAGTTCCTGAAATTTGCCAAAATCTCATAGATATATTTAAATCAAACAGCATTTATATGCCACACGAGCCACATCAAACTAACGTTTTTTGCGGGAATTCGTAACGCATGATAAATGTGCGATTCGTGGAATAATATAATGTCGTTATGATTCATGATGATGAATATTGAGCATTGTATTCATGTCGCGGAGTATTCCATTGATTAACGAAGCTATATTCATGTATAGACGAGTGCTCAACCCGCAAAGCCTAAGGAAAATGGGGCGATATATGTAAAAGCTTTGACTAGTCTCAGCGTTAAACCTTCACGTACCGTTCATCTGAATTAGTTCATCGTCCAGGAATGAAATGAACGAGAATATAATGTTTGCTGCATATCAGAATGCGAATGTGTTTGTCCTGAAAATAAGGTATTGTGAAATATATCTATTACAGGTACTCCCTCTGAGTGGGCACTAATGCGTATGCAAACAACGATCGGGGCATGGCACAGGGTCAAGTCATGCCCCTACATATTGATTGTGGCATATGTCGTTTATAGATAGGCAACATCGGATGCATAGATAGGGATGTATGGTAAATGACATAATTGCAAATAAAATGTTGAAAGAGTGTTCCCGTGGAAAATTTGCATATATGCTGGTCTCTGCATAAACAATTGTTGAATGCATGCAATGCATGAGTGCACCAAAAACTTGATATAGAAAGCATTATCCAAACCTCAAGAGCAAACCTCATCTGTTAAGTAAATACTGCGCGCATGATTCAAACAGGCCTCGCCTCACCCTCTCATCCGCTTTGTCTCTCTAGTCTCAAGTCGCTGCAGCACCCGAATCGCAAGTCTCACACATGCATATGAATATATCATAAGTATGTCACAGCTAACATCCATGTCCTCTTTGTTCTATGTAGGTAACCTAGTTTAAACGCAACGATCACGCGGCACTGCATTTGTCATTACATCCTGTGAAATTGACTAGACGAGAAGGTGTGGCAAGGTAATTGAGAGTAATTGGGTTCAGTTTGTTTCGCTGAGTTTTCACATTGCCCCAAGATAGTTTTATCTCCAATTACATATGTTGCCAGTGTATTGTGTATACAACTATCACGCTCCTCGTGGTAATAGGGTAAGCATTGCACTGTAGGAAATTATATAATGGGTAGCCTAATTATGTGCACTGCCATCTGGTCAAGGTGGCTGCACCAAATGAGATAAATGATTAGCATCCCACAAGAGTAACCTTAATCTGCAATTCATTTTCCGCGTAATTAAACCTCTCTCGAGGTTGCGCAAAGTAAGAACGGTATGGGTGAACATTTGCCGCGGAAGGTGTGTCGCCCAAAGCATCGCTATAGAGTTTTCCTGTTTTAAAACGCAATATTCTAAAGGTATGCTAAACTTCTGATTGTATTAGATGCTAATGTTGCAATTATATACATTCCCCCGAATGGGATGCTTGTGTTTAATACTATTTTTCATTTTATCACTTGCATCCAAAATAGTCATACGTCATTTTAAGTGCTTTTTAAAGGGCCACTAAAACGATTTTTTTCCTAAAGCAATGGGTAATGATATTTGAGTCCTGATGGAGGCCCTAGCGTTCAATAATTTCCCTTACGTATTTATGACCAGACATAAAACTAAACAATTTGATTGCATGAGATGGACATCGGAAGCTATAAAAGGGGCGGTGTTTGGGTGATAATGCCAGAAATGGCTTAGTGGTGTAGCATAGTTATAAGACCAATAAATCATTGATGTCGATAAATTATTGATGTTTGAGTGTTTTCAGTACGTCATTAGACAGTGTTGCAATCAAACCTAGACAAAACCGATCACAAAACAAGAGCTGTAAGTAATCGAAGAAACGATGACTACTTGCTACAAGTTCTCAGTCCTTCCATATATATATATGCATAAATGTAGGTTTACCAGTGCATATATGACCACTAGGTGTCTTCTGTCCATCACATTGGTGTGCAGTAAAAGTTGACCATCCTAACAACACGAAGATGTGTGTGGGTTCTAGAGAATAATTGGCGGAACTCTAGCAGGTAATTGCTAGTTCATTTTTATTTTTTTCGATCTCAGGTGTGCTGTACACGAAGAGAAGTTAACCATAATTGTGACTTATTAGCTTCATAAGACGTTTAACTGAGTATTCCCTTATCAGTAAATATCGTTGCTACTGATGTTGCGTGCACGCCGGCCGCACCGGAAACAACGGCAATTACATTTTACCTCCAATAACATTCATTAAGATACGCTGCTGTGGCAACAAGTCGTACGTGCCGGGTTCGACGCGCACATGTGAAGCTTCTGTGGAACAACGCGACAGTAGTTAATATATCAAGATCATGTTGATGTTGCAATAGTGGATAATCATTAAATTGCACAGGCCAACAAAGATTTTAACACACGTCTCAAACTACTCAATCAATCATTTACTGCCGTCGCTCACCTGTCCTAACTAGCCAAGTTCAACAATGCCATCTCGGTTGCGTGTTATTACATTTGGACTGTTTTTTAAGTTAATACCGCATTTATGATGTAGAAGATGGCATGGAAGAAGACCACAATATTTCATACTGGTAATTCACATGTGCTGCAGATTGAAAGCAAGTGAACTCGGTTGTATCGTTCATGCAAGTGTATAAGGTTGCAAATAATCTGTACAGCATGCTTTATTGAAATTCAAAAGTCTGAGCAGATAAATCACATTCAGTAATATTCAGTGCCAGGGATATCATCCATTCATTGTCTGACGGCAAATATATGTACTGTACATTAATTTTACAATTCGATTGTTTTGAGATAAGAAGAAATCCTTATAACAGTGGTCATGATATCAGTATATATCTTTTGCAGGAGACATTGGCGTCATTACGGGACCTGTGGTCGTACCACCATTCGCGTTCATTTCCAGGTTTCCAATCGTGAGCTAATTACGGTAGTAGAGAGGAGTGCTCTCGCCAAACGCAGGTGACGTTTATGATGTTTGTAAATTAGACGTCTGCAATACATCACAGCATGATAATTAAAACGCATGTTAATAATTATGTGTATCAGCGTGAGTTGGCATTAGAGTAATCGTTTAACGACCAAATATACCGACCTTATTGATATATGCTAGGGGATTAGGCAACGACCAGTTCATCTGTATTTAGAACCTTCCATTATGGTGGTACATTTCGTGGTACTGTAGTTTTATAACATCATCCTTTTTTTGCTGTTTCTGTCGTTATTAGTAAGCAAAAGCAATAAAAAAAGGATGAACTGTTCAATAGAGACCGCTTACAATCTGCATCCTAAAACATTTGTTTGATGATGTATTCAATTCTATGTTGTATTTCTGTCACAGGTACAGGAAGCCATCGTGTTGCATTGTGTATATTTGTAACACTGATGATATTAAATCCTCCGAATGGAGTTTTTCTCTCAGTGGTAGGACAGGGCCCGGGACAAATGATCAAGAACCTACCATAGTGCGCCTCGTGAAAGGCAAATTTAGTGCGTAATTACCCTGTCCAGGTTGTGACCAATGACCTGCTCAGTTGGCGAGTGACTTAAAATTGATAAATGGGCTAATTGGTTTTCTGTCTGCTAAAGTATATATCTTCTATGTATTAGCTTACGAAGTCAGTTTGATCATCATAAGCTTCGTTTTCTCAGTGAATTGCAAAAAGCTATTACGTATACGGTGTTCATTGCAAAATCAGTGTTCATTGTACACGAAACACACAGTAATTTCTCCTAGTATTGTATATGGGTTGTGATGGAAACTATAGTGTCATATTATATATATATTATGTAGTTCGAATGTAACAAGCGCAATGATTGATTGGACGATTTTCTACGAGAGACTCCAAAACAGTTTTGTCTTTCTGGTCTGAATGATATTAACGGGGATTAAAATTAGAAATGATAATGGCTCCTTCTTGGTTGATACTCTTCATGCGTTTCTCCTTTCAATCAACATGACACGGCGTGTCACATTCTCGCGTCGAAAGTACAAGATTATCACATCTTAATTAATGCAGCCATACAGTTGTCTTTCACTTCAGACCACAATATGGTGTTTGCAAGCTGAATTTCCGTTCAGTAGGTAACTTTTGCTTTTGTTTTTTACATTATTAAAACTTTACTGATTTTACTGTTTATGTATAGGTGTTCCTGAAATTTGCAAAATCTCATAGATATATTTAAACCAAACAGCATTCATATGCCACACGAGCCACATCAAACTAACGTTTTTTGCGGGAATTCGTAACGCATGATAAATGTGCGATTCGTGGAATAATATAATGTCGTTATGATTCATGATGATGAATATTGAGCATTGTATTCATGTCGCGGAGTATTCCATTGATTAACGAAGCTATATTCATGTATAGACGAGTGCTCAACCCGCAAAGCCTAAGGAAAATGGGGCGATATATGTAAAAGCTTTGACTAGTCTCAGCATTAAACCTTCACGTACCGTTCATCTGAATTAGTTCATCGTCCAGGAATAAAATGAACGAGAATATAATGTTTGCTGCATATCAGAATGCGAATGTGTTTGTCCTGAAAATAAGGTATTGTGAAATATATCTATTCCAGGTACTCCCTCTGAGTGGGCACTAATGCGTATGCAAACAACGATCGGGGCATGGCACAGGGTCAAGTCATGCCCCTACATATTGATTGTGGCATATGTCGTTTATAGATAGGCAACATCGGATGCATAGATAGGGATGTAAGGTAAATGACATAATTGCAAATAAAATGTTGAAAGAGTGTTCCCGTGGGAAATTTGCATATATGCTGGTCTCTGCATAAACAATTGTTGAATGCATGCAATGCATAAGTGCCCCAAAAACTTGATATAGAAAGCATTATCCAAACCTCAAGAGCAAACCATCTGTTAAGTAAATACTGCGCGTATGATTCAAACACGGCCTCGCCTCACCCTCTCATCCGCTTTGTCTCTCTAGTCTCAAGTCGCTGCAGCACCCGAATCGCAAGTCTCACACATGCATATGAATATATCATAAGTATGTCACAGCTAGCATCCATGTCCTCTTTGTTCTATGTAGGTAACCTAGTTTAAACGCAACGATCACGCGGCACTGCATTTGTCATTACATCCTGTGAAATTGACTAGACGAGAAGGTGTGGCAAGGTAATTGAGAGTAATTGGGTTCAGTTGTTTCGCTGAGTTTTCACATTGCCCGAAGATAGTTTTATCTCCAATTACATATGTTGCCAGTGCATTGTGTATACAACTATCAC
>JAXDRA010000555.1:10000-22807 GCA_034190875.2 Urechis unicinctus | reverse complement strand
TAATAAAATGGTGTCTCATCCACATAAGCCAGTTCTCTTCACCCTTAACCCGAGGTCACATTTACAATTGTACACATCTGAAAATCAGTATATAGTGAATATGAGGATATACATATCTGATGTTCATCTGGAGCTGATTATGTGACAAAGCCAGATGTTCAGAATAAGTCTACAGCCCAGAGAGCTTAGTTCAGTCATCAGTAACAGGGCTGGAAGTTAACTAAAATGGCCACCCGTCCTGACCTGTCCTGGTGACGGGTGGCCATTTTACATGTTAACTGGCCTCAAGAAATACTACCCCTCCAAACAAAAATGATGCCATGTTAGGAGAACCCCAGGTCGGTGACATACTGAGCTGGTGACAAGAACCCCAGGTCAGTGTAACGACTAGCTGGTAATAAAAAGAACCCCAGGTCTGTGTCATGCCGGGCTGGCGATGAGGAGGTGATATGAATTGCAGATAAATACAGAGCAGATTAAGTGTACAACAATGAGACACTATACACAGGTGCATACATCATAACTGCAAGACCATCAATCAGGACCAGGTGGAGCTTAACAGTCATACTGGGTAAACAGAACTTCTGATAAAAAATTTCTACATAAACAGATTGTTGAAGCCATACCCCACACACAACAAATACAGATAATACTCATTGTTTCGGTCATTTTGGTCATTCTGATGGTTTTAACAAAAATTACATTTATACATAATATATCTTTTTAAGCCCCAGTGATTGATATATCTCAACGGAATATGATAAACAAGAGAAGCCAAATCATTGATGAAGCCACAACATTGATGAAGCCACAACATTGACGAAGTCACGAAATTGGTGAAGCCACAGTATTGGTTAAGCCACAGTATTGGTGAAGCCACAATATTGGTGAAGCCACAGTATTGTTGAAGCCACAATATTGGTTAAGCCACAATATTGATGAAGTTTTAATATTGCTGAAGCCACAATATTGGTGAAGTCACAACACAGCTAAAGCCACAACATCGGTGAAGCCACTGGTAAAGCCAAAATATTGGTAAAGCCACAACCCTGGTGACGCGACAACATTGGTGAAGCCAAAATTTGGATGAAGGGATAACATTGATGAAGCTACAACATTGGTGAAGCCAAAATATTGATGAAGCCACAACACTGGTGAAGCCACAAAATTGGTGATGCCACAGTATTTGTGAAGCCTCAATATTGGTAAAGCCACAACACTGGTTAAGTCACAACATTGGTGAAACTACAATATTGATGAAGCCACAATATTATTAAAGCCACAGTATTTGTGAAGCCACAATATTGGTGAAGCCACAATATTGTAAAGCCACAAAACTGATGAAACCACAATATTGATGAAGTTGTGAATTTACCATTAACATAAAATTTGTTTTCATGGTGGTTAAGCACATGGACCTTAATATTGCACATGCAACTCATTATGTAGAATAGTGAGGAGGTCATGTGGCTTCATCTACATTACTGTCAGTAATGTAGATGAAGCCACATGACCTCCTCACTATTCTTATCTTTAACTATTCATTTATATCAAATCACCAAATGTCATGAAATGAAAAGACTAAAGAATATTTCTCTTCATTTAGCAAGAGCCTAGTGGCCCTACAGCAAGACACGGCTCCATTTGATATGAGGAGGTGTCTTGCAGAGATAGGTGTCTTGCATAATTGAGATGTTTGGACAGCTGATACTGTTGCCCATCTTGAAAAAATAAATTTCCTAAATTGGGCAGATTAACCAACACAGAGGATATTAATCTCCAATATGATTCAATTGAGATACTGGGTCCATAATATTAAACCCAGAACAGGAGGTAAAGAAGTTAATCACTACCAGATTGTGAGTGCTGCTGAGCAAAATGTCATCACAAACACCTAGTCAATCTCACTGCCTAACAATAAAGACAGAAGACCTATGGCTATTGAACTCTGCTGCTTTTGACAGCATTTAATCATAGCTTTAATAGTATATCTTTGTATTCAATGACACACCAGGGCTGAATAATAACTCCCAAACCCACCTGTCTAGCAACAATAGTCCATCCCCAAGTATGCAAAAAGTTTTAGCATTTAAGCCTAATTATTTACGTTATTAAGAAATGATTCACCCTAATACCCATGAGCTAATAATAACTTAGCTACATTTTCCTGGAACAAGCAATTTTAATTTGCTTTTATTTAGCAAGTCAGAGGTCAAGAGCCATAAAGCTATGAGTTAAAGTTTGCAAGATTTGGTCAATGTGAAGTTGCAAGCTTGCATTATAAGAAAATGTGCCATCAAGAATTATTCCCCATTGAGTAAATCACTCAGGAACAAAAGGTCATGCAGCGCTGATATTTACTTTGTAAGTGATCATCAATATAAGAGTGGTTCATGTTTAATTTGAGACAGGTATTCCCTATTTGGTTAACATAGCTAAGAAATATTTTTTCAATAATGTCACAATCAATATATGAGTGACTTGCATTATTAAGAAAATGTGACACCAAACGTTTACAAGCAGACAGATTGACAGGGCAAAACTGTATTGTGTCATGTGTGATTTGGGATTTCAGATATGTTTAATACCCCTATCAACACTAGATCAGATGCACAGCTTTTAAGACTAACTGACAGATGACCATGGCATTTATAGCTTATACATGACATATTCAAATGATGTGATTGTACTATTGAACATTGAACATTTGACAACAATTTTACTACCAATATTGATGTGGCAGATACCCTGACAAAAGAGGCTCTGGACATCAAAAACCCACCTAGGTTCTAATTATTTGGCAAGCCACTGTTGAACTTGGCTGGCAGCTAAAACTAGCACAGTTTGTTTTGGATAGCTATTATTGAGATACAGATAGGATCATTCTCCTGACTTATTGATAACAAAAGTTGTGACTATCATATAACACATAATCAAACTTATAGGAATGTAATAAAGAATTCTTGTTTTAGTGTATTACAATGATACATAATATTAGCAGATCATGCTATTTCCATGTCCAATAAAAGTACTTTAGAAGGTAGGTTAAAGGTCACATTACTGATGCAAGTAAGTATATTATTCAAGAATGTTGAAAGCAAATTATCAATCTTCAACCTTTGAAAAAACATTGAAAGAGTAACCCCACCCCACTAACGCACTACCACCAGAGTAGTTATAACTTATATGGTGTACTTAGACACTAGGCTAGGGGTGGCTAGTGTCATAGTCCACCATACAACATTGTTAGTTACAGGGCATTAAGTCTGAAGTCTGTTTGGGTTATTGTGATACCGGAGCGGATTAGGCAATGTTTACATCTGACAGATGACAGCAAAAGCCGTAGGCAATAGTCGATACGGTTTAATGAACGTTAGGAAATACATTTTAAAAAAAATCATTGGTAATCGATAAATCTATCCAACCAAACTGCAGGCATCTAGTCACATTAACATGGTATCTGGGTATTGTTGGCCCTTGGAATGGTGTTCGTGATCGGAAAGTGCGAGTGTGAACGGTAGAGCCCACGTACGGAACTGCCCGGTGAAGCTCGCTAACCACTGTAAACTACAGGTATTTGGTAATTTGTCGTACATGAAATTTCTTTCCGCAACAATAACGTTCATTGTTACATGGATGATATTCAATCTATAAACGTTAGAATCATACTGACCGAGCGAGAATCACATGGAAACAGTGCGTGTAAAATTGTCATGGCTGACCGATCGTCTTGTTTATGTTCGCTCGTGTACCGGAAATTCCACGAGGTATGGCAGGCTGGAATAGTTACAATCCCAAAATATACCTTCAGATTGAGCCCGCGGGTGCGTTAGTGGGAGCATTTGGATTTTACGACACGAGCAAACTGATAACACAGAACAATCTTTTTAATTAATCACTTGATAAAAACAGTCCGTTGATATGATATGCTTTCATTGATTACTCGAAACTTTACACATCATAGATCGAAAAAACCGGTATTTCATTTCAGTGAGATTCTCAAAACATTTTAAATGCTGATCTGCTTCTAGAATTCCCAGCTTAAGTACTACATTTGTTCTTATTTATCTAAATTAATTCATTATCAGACGGATATGTACTGAGAAAAAAACACCCAGAATGAGTTGACAAAGACTTACAACCACGGATTTCCCAGTAAAATCGCCATTTTTTTTATATCCGTCCGTAAAGATATTTGAGCGTGTGCCACCCGTTATTGTTTAATCTGCTGATTTATATATTCATTCAAAATTTGTATGTTTTTCATTTCAAGCGATAATTTAAAACAAAGAATTGTTCATTGAAGTTAAAAGTCACACAAATCATGAATATAAGTTTGGAGCAAATATACATCGAACAAAGCCATATAATGACCGATTATTCAACATGGCCAAAATGGTCGATTTGGCCAAAATGTAAATTCAGGCAAATGCATTTAACGCCAAGAAAAAGTGGATAGTTATCCCGAATAATAAGATTCCAACCTTAGGAGGAGTAGAAGCAAATAAAGTTACGATTTTGTGGGGAAGCGCTGCTGTGTAAGCCTATGAGATGACGCTGACTATTTTGGCCCCATGATCATCGGCCAAAATGTAAGTATGGGCCAAGATGGTTGGGTGAATTGTACCAAAAATGGTCGGACTTGTATAAATATATATATATATATATAGATATATATATATATATATAGAGAGAGATATATATATATATAGATATATATTATATACATATAGAGATATATATATAGAGATAGAGAGAGATATAGAGATATATATATATATATATATAGATATATATATCTCTATATATATATATATATCTATATATATATCTATATATATCTATATATATATATATATATATATCTATATATATATCTCTATATATCTATATATATATATATATATATATATATATTTGTCTGCCGATTTTGCAAATTTTAGCGTCCAAGTTTTGCAGAGCGCATAGTTTGACCGGACTGGCGATATCATTGCGTCTTACACGACACATACTGTAGCAATTGTTCTGGGCCTCAATGAAAGGGTGTGTATGCTACACCAACTTATAGCGCTCGTCTTGATCATATTTATCTATATGTTACACTTTCTCAATCCGATCGATGTTTCGTGAAAGTCGCAATCGTAATTTAATACGCTATACACCAGTTTGTAGTCTGCGTCTCAGACTCCAAGGGGCTCCGCTTCGCTTCTCGCCCTGCTGGTGCGCAGTATTGAATAGTATTAACATGTTAACAGGGCCCGCATCCAGAGGATAAGGGACCTCGACTTACCAGTCTACGACAATCCCAATTTATATGTTTTTCAAATATCCAAGATAATAATGGTAGGTTTAATCGCAGGTTTCATTGAGTAAGGCATGAATGGAACTATTGTACCAGTCCGCCCTCACCATAATCACCATGACTACGCAAGTTGTAATGATCTAGGGTGTGTTCGCTTAATAGATGTAGTTGGAAAAGTTAATCGCCTCCCACAGTTTAGGCGATTATGCTTATGCGTCAAACGTAACTCTCCTCCAACAAGCTTGTATACAATAGAAGTGACACACTGTGGAACATCAGCATGAAAGTACCAGCCCGCAGTATGAGGAGCATCCTTATGCTCTTGGAAGACCAAGCCAATATGAATGTTATCATGGATGCACAGCTTAACATTAAAGATGGCAGGTTTGTCAACGCAGTATACTAAGTTGGCATTTTCAGATGGCCCCTGCTCAGCTATTTTTTGTGGTCAAACAGGATGCCGAAAAACCGTCTTAAATCTAAAACCAACCTGAAAGGCCCTTCGGTGAACATATTGTGATCCTCTGCCCTACCATCCATTTCAAGGAGGCCTATCAGTCGCGGCCATGGATGTGGTCTTATTCAGTTGTGTACGTGGTTGATCCAGGGGAGCGGCTTTCTACCATTATTTAAGGGCCAGGCTAACCTGTACATTATTGATGACTGTTCGTCCCTCGTGTCTAAAAAATAGAACGGGGATTTCCGGCATGGTTGTCGACCAAAATTCCGTCCTTGAACGGAATTAAGTGTCAGTTTGCCCTGCCGGGGAGACTCATGAAGCACATGGACGATGGCGGCGCTGAGTATGTTGAGCCTGTATTGCGTAATAAACAGAAGATATTAGTGATATCCTGAACAAGAGCAATGCTAATATCCAAGAGCGGTTGGAGAAGTAGACCAACAAAGTTTCCGGCTGTGGGTTTGAGTCAGTCAGAACTCTGTGGATTGACATTGCCCACTACTAGCCATTAAAAGGTGGTTCTTATCTGCCGCTACTGAAGTGCGCTGGCAGCTAAGAAGGCGATCATAAACGTTAAAAAACACGGACGACTACTGTCTGCTGTGGTTTATTGAATCGACTCTGCACCCAGTCTCTAAGGACCTGCAGCGACCATCTAAATATAACAGTCAGTGTCTGTTAACCCTGCTGGAGTGTAAAGGTTGAGAATATCCAACAAACATGAACAGCGCAAGTACTTCTTTTAGCATAGCTCTACAAGACGTCGGAATATATATTCATATTACCGTTCGACCGGAACTACTTTTAGCGATGCCTACATCGTTATACCACAGATAAACTGCTCCAGACGCACAAGCCTGAGTGCACGGGGATAGGGTAGACAGCTGTGCAAGTTGACATGCCTGACAAAGGGAAGAACATATTATCCTTCCAGATGTCGACTTTGAGGCTCCCAGGCCGTGCACCTGATGCTACCAAGAGCAACACACAGAAGACAGAGGAATATGAGCCACGCGGATACCTCTATAAAGTTGTCCAGTACGATGGTCAGACAAAACCCCCTGTGGTGTACAGAGGAGCCAATACTGTGGATATTTTTTTGCGAGCCCTGCAGCAAGAAGAACGCATGATCAAAGCCGTTCTGTGAAAGCCTGCTCCCACGCAAATGACGCTTGAGGATAAAAGAGCCCACAAGGCGGAAACCTGCAGTGATGGTCACAAGATATATGGGCTACACGTCAAAAAAGTGTCACTCTCCCCATTTGACTCAAAGCGATGAATACCCACAACCGGAGTTGACACATTGGCCTACGGTTACTTAAGTTTACCGACAAACAAACAGGAAGCGCAGCCTTCATGTAAGGGGTCATCTGGAAGCTCTACTTCCGAAACACAGGAAGCCAAAATCTTAAATCGTGTACAAGCTGTAATTAGTGGTGTAGTTTAGATGAATGGCGGTGCGCCAGAACCCTGGTTCTGTCCACTTTGAATGCGTGATGAATGGAAGACATATTTTCCTTTCTTAAGAAGCCAAAGGAAACGGGTAGAATGAATAAGTTAAAACAGTCGAAGTGTGCAGTTTAATATGTATCCCGGAGATCCACGAATATATATATATATATATATATAGATATATATGATATATATATATATATATATATATATATATAGAGATAGATATATATATAGAGAGATATATATATATATATATAGATATATATATATATATATATATATATATATATATATATATATATATATATATATATATATATATATATATATATATATATATCTATATATATATATATATATATATATATATATTATACAAGTCCGACCATTTTGGTACAAATCACCAACCATTTTGGCCCATACTTACATTTTGGTCGATGATCATGGGGCCAAAATAGTCAGCGTCATCTCATAGGCTTACACAACTGCGCTTCCCCACCAAATCGTAACTTGTTTGCAACTACTCCGCCTAAGGTTGGAAACTTATTACTCGGTGTAACTATCCACTTTTTCTTTGCGTTAACTGCCTTTCCCTGAATTTACATTTTGGCCCAAACGACCATTTTGGCCATGTTGAATAATCGGTCATTATATGGCTTTGTTCGATGTATATTTGCTTCAAACTTAGATTCATGATTTGTGCGACTTTTAACTTCAATGAACAATTCTTTGTTTTAAATTATTGCTTGAAATGAAAAACATACAAATTTTGAATGAATATATAAATCAACAGTTTAATGAATAACGGGCAGCACACGCTCAAATATCGTTTTGGACGGATATAAAAAAAATGGCGATTTTATTGGGAAATCCGGGGTTGTAAGTCTTTGTCAACTCATTTTTGGTATTTTGTGCTCAATATATATCCGTCTGATAATGTTTTATTTAGATAAATAAGAAGAAATGTAGCACTTAAGCTGGGAATTAGAGACGCAGATCAGCATTCAAAACGTTTGGAGAATCTCACTGAAATGAGATACCGGTCTATGATGTGTAAAGTTTCAAGTAATAAATGAAATCATTTCGTATCAACGGACTGTTTTTAACAAGGGATCGTTTTATGTTATCAGTTTGCTCATGTCTTAAAATCAAATTGTCCCCACGAACGCATCTGCGGGTTCAAGCTGAAGGTATATTTTTGGATTGTAACAATTCCAGCTTTCCATACCGCGTGGAATTTCCGGTACACGAGCGAGTATGAACAAAGGTGATCGGTCAGCCATGACCATTTTCCACGCTAAGTTTCCATTTGATTCTTATTTGGTCAGTATGATTCCAACGTTTAAATATTGAATATCATTCATGTGACAATGAACGTTATTGTTGCGGGAAGAATTTTCATGTACGACAAATTATGAAATACCCGTAGTTTACAGTGGTTAGCGAGCTTCACCGGGCTGTTCCGCACGTGGGCTCTACCGTTCACACTCGCACTTACCGATCACTAACACTATTCCAACAATACCCAGATACCACGTTAGTGTTACTAGATGCCTGCAGCTTGGTTGGACATATCTACCCATTACCATTGATTTTTTTAAAAGTGTATTTCCTAACGTTCATTCAACCGTATTGACTATTGGCCATTTTAGCGAACGGCGTTGGCCCCATCTGTTAGATGTAAACATTGCCTGATCTTGACAGCGGACATGCGCTCCTGTATCACAATAACCCAAACTCTCCAATTCTGTTGTTGAGTAAGGTAGGGGATCCTGATTCTAGGATCATCGACCCCACTCGTCTTCAGACTTGAAGTTAATGCCCTATAACTCACAATGTTGTATGGTGGACTATGACACTAGCCACTAGGATGGCTAGTGTCATAGTACACTATATAATAACTCTGGTGGTACTGTGTTAGTGAGGTGGGGTTACTCTTTCAAATGTGATTTTTTTTTGACATCCTTGAATTATATACTTGCATCAGTAATGTTACCCTTAACATGGAAAAAGCATGATCTGCTAATATGATGTATCATTTTAATATTATTATTTTTTTATTATTATTTCTTTATTTCAGACACAACAACAAAGTATAACTTTATATGCGGTCCATAGCAAATAGAAATCTAAACTTATATTTACACAAAGATACAAACATACATAGAAAGAAAAAAAAATGGCCTAGCATGAATTATTAGGTCACATGATTAAAGTGAACATAGAGTGATCTCATCAAGAGAATTCGTATTCTTGATTTCCATTTGATATCAGATCTAAGAACTGATTGAACAATTGTGCTAGGTGATATATCAGCCCTTAGCATAAAACTGAAAATGAGATTTCTAATTATAGCATGGGAGCTACGAACATTATTATAGGCAAATATTCCACTAGCACTACAGTGGCGAGGCAGTCTCAGCACCATCCTAAATGCATTATTATAAGCAGTATGTAATTTAGTGATAGCAGATTTTCTGTAGTTCCACTAAACTCATGTTTTATACTAGAACATGAGTTCTTTATTACATTCCTATAAGTTTGATTATGTGTTATATGATAGTTCAGTCATGGACAGAGTCACACTTTTGCCATCAATTAGTCAGGAGAGTGATCCTTTAGATCTTAATAATATCTATCCAAAACAACTGTGCTGGTTTGAGTTGACAGCCAAGTTCAACAGCGACTAGGCAAATAATCAGACCCTAAGTAGGTTTTTGAAGTCAAGAGCCTCTTTTGTCTGTGTATCTGCCACATCAATATTGGTAATAAAATTGTTGTCAAATGTTCAATGTTTGTAATCCAAACAATTGTTCAATAGTACAATCACATCATTTAAATATATCATGTATAATTTATAAATGACATGGTCATCTGTCAGTTAGTCTTAAAAGCTGTGCATCTGGTCTAGTAATGAAAGGGTTATTAAGCATATCTGAAACCCCAAATCACACATGAGGCCTTTTTAGGAAAGTGCAGTTCGAAAGATGTTACAAACTGGCTGGTTAGACATAACTTTGAAGGTCACTTTATTGGTTGCCCATACCGGACCTGTTGCTTGCCACTTATAAGGTATAATTTATGGGACCATTAGGCAGTAACCATTAATAGTTATGCTCCTCAGCACAGTTTTGCCCTGTCCATCTGTGCTTGTAAACTTTTGGTGTCACATTTTTTTAAATAATGCCCTAATGTTATATTAATTGTCACTTACAAACAAAATATCAGCCCTTTGTGACCTTATTATTGAAAAAAATTCTCATTAGCTATGTTAACCAAATAGGGAATACCTGTTTCAAATTAAACATGAACCACTCTTATATTGATGTTCACTTACTAAGTAAATATCAGCACTGCATGAACTTTTTTTCCTGGGTGATTATCTTAATGGGGAATAATTCTTGATGTCACTTTTCTTATAATGCAAGCTTGCAACTTTACATTGACCAAATCTTGCGATCTTTAACTCATAGCTTTATGGCTTTTGTCCTCTGACTTGCTAGATAAAAGCAAATTAAAATTGCTTGTTCCAGGAAAAAATGTAGCTAAGTTATTATTAGCTCATGGTTGTTTGGGTGAATCATTTCTTAAAAACTTAAATTGTTAGGCTAAAATAATCAAGCTATTTGGATAACTACTTGGCAGTGGACTATTGCTGCTAGACAAGTTGGTTTGGGGGATATTGTTCAGCCCTGGTGTGTCATTGAATACAATGTAATACTATAAACGCTATGATTAAATGCTGTCATAACTTGTTAATGCCAAAAGCAGCAGAGTTCAATAGCCATAGGCATTCTGTCTTTATTGTTAGGCAATGAGATTGTCTAGGTGTTTTTAATGAAATTTTGCTCAGCAGCATTCACCATCTGATCTTAATATTATGGACCGAGTATCTCAATTTAATCATATTGGAGATACATATCCTTTTGATTAATCTGCCCTATTTAGTAAATTTATTTGTTCAAGATGGGCAATATCAACTGTCTAAACATCACAATGATGCTCATCTATCTCTGCATGATTCCTCCTCATATCCCAGGGAGCAGTGTTTTGTTTCAGGACCACTAGGCTCTTACTTAGTGAAAAGAAATATTCTTTCGTCTTATCATTTCATGACATTTGGTGATTTGAGATAAATGGGTAGTTAAATATAAGAATAGTGAGGAGGTCATGTGGCTTCATCTGCATTACTGACAGTAATGTAGATAAAGCCACATGACCTCCTAACTATTCTACATAATGAGTTACATTTGCAACATTAAGGTCCATGTGCTTAACCAGCATGAAATTTTATTTTCTTCTGCATGCATGTTAATGGTTAATTTATAACTTCGTCAATATTGTGGCTTCATCAGTGTTGTGGCTTCACCACTACTATGGCTTCACCAATCTTGTGGCTTAACCAATATTGTGGCTTCACCAATGTTGTGGTTTCATGAATATTGTGGCTTCATAAATAGTGTGGCTTCACCAAAACTGTGGCTTCACCAATGTTGTGGCTTCACCAGTGTTGTGGCTTCACCAATATTGTGGCTTCACCAATATTGTGGCTTCATCAGTGTTGTGGTTTCATCAATGTTATGGCTTCATCAATGTTATGGTTTCACCAATGTTGTGGCTTCACCAATGATGTGGCTTCACCAATGTTGTGGCTTCATCAATGATTTGGCTTCACTAATGTTTTGGCTTCACAAATGTTTTGGCCTCTCTTTTGTATCATATCCTGTGGAGATATATCAATCACTGGGGCTTAAAAAGACATGTTATGTCTCAATGTCATTGCTGTTAAAACAATCAGAATGACAAAAATTACCAAACAATAAGTATTATCTGTATTTCTTGTGTGTATGTTTAAGTAGAAGTTTTTATCAGAGGTTCTGTTTACCCAGTATAAGCTCCACCTAGTCCTGATTGATGGTCCCGCAGTTATGATGAATGCACCAGTGTATACTGTCACATTGTTGTACACTAAATCTGCTTTGTATTTATCTGCAATTCATATCGCCTCTTCATCACCAGCCCAGCATAACACAGACCTGAGATTTTCTTTAGTACCAGCCCGTCGTGAAATTGACCTGGGGTTCTTATCACCAACCCATCGTGACACTGACCTGGGGTTCTTATCACCAGCCCAGTAAGTCACTGACCTGGGGTTCTTATAACCAACCAATCGTGACATTGACCTGGGGTTCTTATCACCAGCCCAGTATGTCACTGACCTGGGGTTCTTATCACCAACTAATCGTGACATTGACCTGGGGTTCTTATCACCAGCCAAGTATGTCACTGACCTGGGGTACTTATCAACAGCCCAGTATGTCACAAACCTGGGGTTCTTATCACCAACTAATCGTGACACTGACCTGGGGTTCTTATCACCAGCCCATCGTGACACATACCTGGGATTCTCTTTATCACCAACCCATCATGACACTGACCTGGGGTTCTTATCACCAGCCCATTATGTCACTGACCTGGCGTTCGCCTAACATGGCATTACTTTTGTTTGGAGGGGTAGAATTTCTTGAGGACTTTAAGGACAAGTCAGGACAGGTGCCCAATTTAGTTAATTTCCAGCCCTGTTACTGAT
>JAXDRA010000555.1:0-5000 GCA_034190875.2 Urechis unicinctus | reverse complement strand
ATAGTAGTATATATGTATATCGTATATGTATAGTATAGTATATAGTATAGTCGGTATATATATAGTCGTATATGTATAGTGTATATATGTATAGTGTATATGTATAGTGGGTATATGTATATGGTATATATATAGTATGTATATGTATATGTATATGTATATGTATATATATTATATATATATATATATAGTATATATATATATATATATATATAGTATGTATATGTATAGTCGGTATATGTATAGTATATAGTATATATGTATAGTCGGTATATGTATATAGTGTATATATATGTATAGTATATATATATATAT
Source organism: Urechis unicinctus (assembly GCA_034190875.2). Lineage (NCBI taxonomy): Eukaryota > Metazoa > Annelida > Polychaeta > Xenopneusta > Urechidae > Urechis > Urechis unicinctus. The sequence goes on along the minus strand of JAXDRA010000555.1, from coordinate 4,685 downwards.
ATAGGTATATGTATATATATATGTATAGTATATATGTATAGTAGGTATATGTATATATATATATATATATAGTATATATATATATAGTCGGTATATATATAGTATATATATATATATAGTATATATATATATATATAGGTATATCGGTATTTGTATAGTATATATGTAGAGACTGTATATGTATAGTCGGTATATGTATATAGTGGTATATGTACAGTTGGTATATGTATATGTGGGTATATATATAATATGTATATGTATATATATATATAGTATATATATGTATAGTCGGTATATATGTATATAGTATATATATATATAGTATATATATAGTATATATGTATAGTATATATATATATAGTATATATATGTATATATATATATGTATATGTATAGTATATATGTATAGTATATATATATATATATATGTATATATATATATATATGTATATATATATATATATATATATATATATATATATATATATATGTATAGTCGTTATATGTATAGTATATATTATATCGTATATGTATATATATATATAGTCGGTATATGTATAGTCGTATATATATAGTATATATATAGTAGTCGTATATATATATATATATATAGTATATATATATATATAGTAGGTATATGTATAGTATATATATGTATTATATATAATGTATATGTATATATATATATATATATATATATATATATATATGTATAGTAGTTATATGTATAGTCGGTATTTGTATAGTCGGTATATGTATAGTATGTATATATATATATATGTATATATATAGTCGGTATATATATATATATATATATGTATATATGTATATGTATATATGGGTATATATATATATATATATAGTATATATATATATAGTATATATGTATAGTGGTATATATATAGTCGGTATATATATAGTATATATATATATATCGTATATATATAGTATATATATGTATAGTCGGTATATATATAGTCTATATATATATATAGTATATATGTATATGTATATAGTATATGTATATAGGGTATATATATATATATATATATATATATATATATATATATATGTATATATATATATGTATATATATATATGTATAGTCGTATATATATATAGTATTATATATATAGTATTATATATATATTATGTATATATATATGTATAGTCGGTATATATATAGTCGGTATATATTTAGTAGGTATATGTATAGTATATATATATGGAGTATATATATATATATAGTATATATATATATATATATATATATATAGTATATATGTATAGTATATATATATATATATAGTCGGTATATATATAGAGAGACTAGTCGGTACTATATATATATATATATATATATATATACTATACATATATATATATATATACTATATATATACCTACTATATATATATATATATACTATATATATACCGACTATACATATATACTATATATATACCGACTATATATATACGATATATATATACGGTATACATATATACCGACTATACATATACCGACTATACATATACAACTATACATATACCGACTATATACTATATATACCGACTATACATATACCGACTATACATATATATACAATACATATACCCACTATACATATACCGACTATATATATATACTATATATACCATATACCGACTATACATATATACACTATATACATATACCGATACATATATACGACTATGCATACCGACTATACATATAACAACTACATATATACCGACTATATATATACCCACTATACATATACCGACTATACATATACCCGACTATACATATACCGACTATACATATACCGACTACATATACCGACTATACATATAACTACTATACATATACCGACTATACATATACCGACTATACATATACCGACACTACATATATATACATATACAATATATATACCGACTATACATATACCGACTATACATATACCTACTATACATATACCGACTATACATATACCGACTATACATATACCGACTATACATATACCGACTATACATATATAACCGACTATACATATACACATACATATACATATATATACATATACCGACTATACATACATACCTATATATATACCGACTATACATATACCGACTATACATATACCGACTATATACCGACTATACACACATATATACCAATACATACACACATATATATATACTACTATACATATACCGACTATACCGACTATACATATACAATATACAATACACATACATACACCGACTATATACAAATACCGACTATACATATAACAACTATACATATACCGACTATATATATACCCACTATACATATACCGACTATATATATACCCACTATACATATACCGACTATACATATACCCACTATACATATACCGACTATATACCGACTATATATATACCGACTATACATATACCGACTATACATATACCGACTATACATATACCGACTATATATACCGACTATACATATACCCGACTATACATATACCGACTATACATATACCGACTATACATATAACGACTATATACATATACCCACTACACATATACCGACTATACATATACCGAATACATATATATACTATACATATACATATATATATATATATACATACATATACCGACTATACATATACACTATACATACTATACATATATATACTATACACAACATACACTCTATATACATATATACAATACTATACATATACCGACTATACATATACCGACTACACATATAACGACTATATATATATATATATATATACATATATATACACACTACTATACATATACCGACTATTCATACAACCAATATTCATATACCGACTATACATATACCCATATTCATATACCCACAATACATATACCAACTATACATATACCCACTATATATATACCCGACTATACATATACACTACATATATATACCGACTATACAAATACCGACTATACATACTATACCTACTACTATACATATACCGACTATATATATACCCACTATATATACCGACTATACATATACCCGATATATATACCCACTATACATATACCCACTATACATATACCGACTACACATATACCCCTATACATATACCCCGACTATACCGATATACCGACTACTATATATACCGACTATACATATACCGACTATACATATACCGACTATACATATATACCGACTATACATATACCGACTATACATATATACGACTATACATATACCGACTACTATACATATATACGACAAAATATACCGACATATATATACACTATACATATACCGACTACAACATATATCCACTATATATATATACCGACTACACATATACTTTTATACAAATACGACTACTACTACATATACAGTCTCTACATATACCGACTATACAAATACACATACTACACATACTATACATATACACACTATATATATACACTATATATATATACCGACTATTCATACAACCACTATACATATACCGACTATACATATACCCATATACATATACCCACAATACATATACCAACTATACATATACCCACTATACATATACCGACTATACATATACAGTATATACATATATATACCGACTATACAAATACCGACTATACATATAACAACTATACATATACCGACTATATATATACCCACTATATATATACCGACTATACATATACCCACTATACATATACCCACTATAACATATACCCACTATACATATACCCACTATACATATACACTATACATATACCCCACTATACATATACCGACTATATATATACGATATACTATACATATACCGACTATATACATATACCGACTATACATATACCGACTATACAAATACCGACTATACATATAACTACAATACATATATCTACGACAATATATATATACAACTATATATATCCATATACATATGGACGACTGTACATATAACTTTTATACAAATACCGACTATACATATACAGTACTATACATATACCTACTATACAAATACCGACTACACATATAACGACTATACATATAAAGACTATATATATATACACTATACATATACACTATTCATACAACCACTATTCATATACCGACTATATATACCCACCATATACATATACCCACAATACATATACCAACTGTACATATACCCACTATACATATACCGACTATACAAATACAGTCTATACATATACCGACTATACAAATACCGACTATACATATAACAACTATACATATACCGACTATATATATACCCACTATACATATACCGACTATCCATATACCCGATATACATATACCTACTACTACATATACCCACTATACATATATACTATACCCATATACCCTACTACATATATACCACTACTACATATACCGACTATACATATACCTATACTATATACCGATATATACCGACTACTATATATATATACCGACTATACATATACCGACTATACATATACCGACTATACATATACCGACTATACATATAACTACTATATATACACTATACAAACTATACAATATACATATAACGACAATACATATATCTACACAACATATACCATAATACATATACACGACTATACATATACCGACTATACATATACCGACTATATACATACATACAATACTATATACTACCGACTATA
>JAXDRA010000554.1:0-12500 GCA_034190875.2 Urechis unicinctus | reverse complement strand
GCTCATGATTTTCAATTAGGACACCGGGTAACAGGTCATCTTGAACCCCCAACAGTGGCTTATATAGCAGATCTCAGACATATATGCTATTGTTTGCCGAAAAATACTGTATTTCGACATTCATTGTCAATTATGAATAATTTTCACTAATATAAACTAGAAAAAATATGGAACGCTTCACGAATTTGCGTGTCATCCTTGCGCAGGGGCCATGCTAATCTTCTCTGTATCGTTCCAATTTTAGTATATGTACAGCCGAAGCTAGTACGATATAGAAGTAGTACAGCTTGCTCATAAAAGCCATCTTCTGAAAATTGCAAAAGAATAAAGGTGTCGTAAAAAGAACTAAACACACTTGGACAGAAATAGTGATTGACATTCCGTATAGGCAGACTGCCTCCAATGTATGTGACAAAACGAACGATTTATTAAAAAAAAAAATCGAAAGCATTGCTAATGTAATTCATAGTCTAGGTGGATTTGTATCAATACTAAATGATCCTTGAGTATTTGGGCTATTTAGAAAAAGTACATGGTACGTATGTTTCATTATGACGCCTTCAAATTGTTGGGCGTCATCATAGCGCCACCAATGTGCTCAGTCCATTTGGTATATTACCTGTACGTATGATGAACATGCCCATTGAATATTGGCCCTCTAACCAACCACCACGTGGAACTTCACATACTTATTGCATTTAAAGCCTCGAGATACATCAAATGCTCATGACTTCATAGAGGATGAATCATGTTTAGACGAATTACACTTTCTCAGAGGACAAGAGATTCAGCAAAGTCATATCATCCGCAGTAAAATTCGCCGTCAGCATATGATCACGCGTAATACAGCTTATATGAAAAACCTTTGTAGTTTAATGAGTTTATTTTCGTCCATTTGCCAATAAAGATAATTCGCTGATATAATATTACAAGCCGCCATTATGTATAAATGACAACAAACGATGTTTAGAAACAGCAGATGCTTATGAGTTGGAACATTGTATTGGCTATAGTATGGAGAAATGTCACGTGGACAACACAAATGCTTGAACGATTTTTTTATTCGTTGTTATTATAGAAAATCAAATCAAATCTTTAACGTAAATAGTAAACATTAGGAGGGCTGATTTCAGCATATTAATCTGTAAAGAAATAGCTCTTAATAAAAAATCAAGAGCTTGCCTCTAATTGCTATCTCAGGTAAATAAACATTGCAACAAATGTGACCCAAATGTTTAAACAATTAATCAGTCATTTAGCAAAATCTTATTACAAACATGTATGAGAGTACTGTCGTGGTATTTCAAACGCCTAATCACTATTATAACTAAAATGTGCTGTAACAAGTAAAAGTATAGTTATCTCACAGAGATATCATTACAAAGTCAATTAAATCCTGGATGATTTCATTCCCTTCCTTTAGTTTGTTAGGTCCTGTGTGCATGTTGAGAATGCCATGGTATGCCTTTCTATAATGCTTGTAGGTCACTGCGTTACCGGCCTCCCTTAATCTCTCCGCGTACCAGAACCCCTCATCCCGCAGAACATCCAAGTGACATGTGAGCAAGTAGGCTTCAGGTAATCCACTCAAGTCATCAGAAGGCTCGATCACATTGCATTCGTGGCGAGAGTCTTATTAGCGACAATGAAAACAATATATGAGAAGTTGCCATGCTCATGATTTTCAATTAGGACACCGGGTAACAGGTCATCTTGAACCCCCAACAGTGGCTTATATAGCAGATCTCAGACATATATGCTATTGTTTGCCGAAAAATACTGTATTTCGACATTCATTGTCAATTATGAATAATTTTCACTAATATAAACTAGAAAAAATATGGAACGCTTCACGAATTTGCGTGTCATCCTTGCGCAGGGGCCATGCTAATCTTCTCTGTATCGTTCCAATTTTAGTATATGTACAGCCGAAGCTAGTACGATATAGAAGTAGTACAGCTTGCTCATAAAAGCCATCTTCTGAAAATTGCAAAAGAATAAAGGTGTCGTAAAAAGAACTAAACACACTTGGACAGAAATAGTGATTGACATTCCGTATAGGCAGACTGCCTCCAATGTATGTGACAAAACGAACGATTTATTAAAAAAAAAATCGAAAGCATTACTAATGTAATTCATAGTCTAGGTGGATTTGTATCAATACTAAATGATCCTTGAGTATTTGGGCTATTTAGAAAAAGTACATGGTACGTATGTTTCATTATGACGCCTTCAAATTGTTGGGCGTCATCATAGCGCCACCAATGTGCTCAGTCCATTTGGTATATTACCTGTACGTATGATGAACATGCCCATTGAATATTGGCCCTCTAACCAACCACCACGTGGAACTTCACATACTTATTGCATTTAAAGCCTCGAGATACATCAAATGCTCATGACTTCATAGAGGATGAATCATGTTTAGACGAATTACACTTTCTCAGAGGACAAGAGATTCAGCAAAGTCATATCATCCGCAGTAAAATTCGCCGTCAGCATATGATCACGCGTAATACAGCTTATATGAAAAACCTTTGTAGTTTAATGAGTTTATTTTCGTCCATTTGCCAATAAAGATAATTCGCTGATATAATATTACAAGCCGCCATTATGTATAAATGACAACAAACGATGTTTAGAAACAGCAGATGCTTATGAGTTGGAACATTGTATTGGCTATAGTATGGAGAAATGTCACGTGGACAACACAAATGCTTGAACGATTTTTTATTCGTTGTTTATTATAGAAAATCAAATCAAATCTTTAACGTAAATAGTAAACATTAGGAGGGCTGATTTCAGCATATTAATCTGTAAAGAAATAGCTCTTAATAAAAAATCAAGAGCTTGCCTCTAATTGCTATCTCAGGTATATAAACATTGCAACAAATGTGACCCAAATGTTTAAACAATTAATCAGTCATTTAGCAAAATCTTATTACAAACATGTATGAGAGTACTGTCGTGGTATTTCAAACGCCTAATCACTATTATAACTAAAATGTGCTGTAACAAGTAAAAGTATAGTTATCTCACAGAGATATCATTACAAAGTCAATTAAATCCTGGATGATTTCATTCCCTTCCTTTAGTTTGTTAGGTCCTGTGTGCATGTTGAGAATGCCATGGTATGCCTTTCTATAATGCTTGTAGGTCACTGCGTTACCGGCCTCCCTTAATCTCTCCGCGTACCAGAACCCCTCATCCCGCAGAGAGAACATCCAAGTGACATGTGAGCAAGTAGGCTTCAGGTAATCCACTCAAGTCATCAGAAGGCTCGATCACATTGCATTCGTGGCGAGAGTCTTATTAGCGACAATGAAAACAATATATGAGAAGTTGCCATGCTCATGATTTTCAATTAGGACACCGGGTAACAGGTCATCTTGAACCCCCAACAGTGGCTTATATAGCAGATCTCAGACATATATGCTATTGTTTGCCGAAAAATACTGTATTTCGACATTCATTGTCAATTATGAATAATTTTCACTAATATAAACTAGAAAAAATATGGAACGCTTCACGAATTTGCGTGTCATCCTTGCGCAGGGGCCATGCTAATCTTCTCTGTATCGTTCCAATTTTAGTATATGTACAGCCGAAGCTAGTACGATATAGAAGTAGTACAGCTTGCTCATAAAAGCCATCTTCTGAAAATTGCAAAAGAATAAAGGTGTCGTAAAAAGAACTAAACACACTTGGACAGAAATAGTGATTGACATTCCGTATAGGCAGACTGCCTCCAATGTATGTGACAAAACGAACGATTTATTAAAAAAAAAATCGAAAGCATTACTAATGTAATTCATAGTCTAGGTGGATTTGTATCAATACTAAATGATCCTTGAGTATTTGGGCTATTTAGAAAAAGTACATGGTACGTATGTTTCATTATGACGCCTTCAAATTGTTGGGCGTCATCATAGCGCCACCAATGTGCTCAGTCCATTTGGTATATTACCTGTACGTATGATGAACATGCCCATTGAATATTGGCCCTCTAACCAACCACCACGTGGAACTTCACATACTTATTGCATTTAAAGCCTCGAGATACATCAAATGCTCATGACTTCATAGAGGATGAATCATGTTTAGACGAATTACACTTTCTCAGAGGACAAGAGATTCAGCAAAGTCATATCATCCGCAGTAAAATTCGCCGTCAGCATATGATCACGCGTAATACAGCTTATATGAAAAACCTTTGTAGTTTTTAATGAGTTTATTTTCGTCCATTTGCCAATAAAGATAATTCGCTGATATAATATTACAAGCCGCCATTATGTATAAATGACAACAAACGATGTTTAGAAACAGCAGATGCTTATGAGTTGGAACATTGTATTGGCTATAGTATGGAGAAATGTCACGTGGACAACACAAATGCTTGAACGATTTTTTATTCGTTGTTTATTATAGAAAATCAAATCAAATCTTTAACGTAAATAGTAAACATTAGGAGGGCTGATTTCAGCATATTAATCTGTAAAGAAATAGCTCTTAATAAAAAATCAAGAGCTTGCCTCTAATTGCTATCTCAGGTATATAAACATTGCAACAAATGTGACCCAAATGTTTAAACAATTAATCAGTCATTTAGCAAAATCTTATTACAAACATGTATGAGAGTACTGTCGTGGTATTTCAAACGCCTAATCACTATTATAACTAAAATGTGCTGTAACAAGTAAAAGTATAGTTATCTCACAGAGATATCATTACAAAGTCAATTAAATCCTGGATGATTTCATTCCCTTCCTTTAGTTTGTTAGGTCCTGTGTGCATGTTGAGAATGCCATGGTATGCCTTTCTATAATGCTTGTAGGTCACTGCGTTACCGGCCTCCCTTAATCTCTCCGCGTACCAGAACCCCTCATCCCGCAGAACATCCAAGTGACATGTGAGCAAGTAGGCTTCAGGTAATCCACTCAAGTCATCAGAAGGCTCGATCACATTGCATTCGTGGCGAGAGTCTTATTAGCGACAATGAAAACAATATATGAGAAGTTGCCATGCTCATGATTTTCAATTAGGACACCGGGTAACAGGTCATCTTGAACCCCCAACAGTGGCTTATATAGCAGATCTCAGACATATATGCTATTGTTTGCCGAAAAATACTGTATTTCGACATTCATTGTCAATTATGAATAATTTTCACTAATATAAACTAGAAAAAATATGGAACGCTTCACGAATTTGCGTGTCATCCTTGCGCAGGGGCCATGCTAATCTTCTCTGTATCGTTCCAATTTTAGTATATGTACAGCCGAAGCTAGTACGATATAGAAGTAGTACAGCTTGCTCATAAAAGCCATCTTCTGAAAATTGCAAAAGAATAAAGGTGTCGTAAAAAGAACTAAACACACTTGGACAGAAATAGTGATTGACATTCCGTATAGGCAGACTGCCTCCAATGTATGTGACAAAACGAACGATTTATTAAAAAAAAATCGAAAGCATTACTAATGTAATTCATAGTCTAGGTGGATTTGTATCAATACTAAATGATCCTTGAGTATTTGGGCTATTTAGAAAAAGTACATGGTACGTATGTTTCATTATGACGCCTTCAAATTGTTGGGCGTCATCATAGCGCCACCAATGTGCTCAGTCCATTTGGTATATTACCTGTACGTATGATGAACATGCCCATTGAATATTGGCCCTCTAACCAACCACCACGTGGAACTTCACATACTTATTGCATTTAAAGCCTCGAGATACATCAAATGCTCATGACTTCATAGAGGATGAATCATGTTTAGACGAATTACACTTTCTCAGAGGACAAGAGATTCAGCAAAGTCATATCATCCGCAGTAAAATTCGCCGTCAGCATATGATCACGCGTAATACAGCTTATATGAAAAACCTTTGTAGTTTAATGAGTTTATTTTCGTCCATTTGCCAATAAAGATAATTCGCTGATATAATATTACAAGCCGCCATTATGTATAAATGACAACAAACGATGTTTAGAAACAGCAGATGCTTATGAGTTGGAACATTGTATTGGCTATAGTATGGAGAAATGTCACGTGGACAACACAAATGCTTGAACGATTTTTTATTCGTTGTTTATTATAGAAAATCAAATCAAATCTTTAACGTAAATAGTAAACATTAGGAGGGCTGATTTCAGCATATTAATCTGTAAAGAAATAGCTCTTAATAAAAAATCAAGAGCTTGCCTCTAATTGCTATCTCAGGTATATATAAACATTGCAACAAATGTGACCCAAATGTTTAAACAATTAATCAGTCATTTAGCAAAATCTTATTACAAACATGTATGAGAGTACTGTCGTGGTATTTCAAACGCCTAATCACTATTATAACTAAAATGTGCTGTAACAAGTAAAAGTATAGTTATCTCACAGAGATATCATTACAAAGTCAATTAAATCCTGGATGATTTCATTCCCTTCCTTTAGTTTGTTAGGTCCTGTGTGCATGTTGAGAATGCCATGGTATGCCTTTCTATAATGCTTGTAGGTCACTGCGTTACCGGCCTCCCTTAATCTCTCCGCGTACCAGAACCCCTCATCCCGCAGAACATCCAAGTGACATGTGAGCAAGTAGGCTTCAGGTAATCCACTCAAGTCATCAGAAGGCTCGATCACATTGCATTCGTGGCGAGAGTCTTATTAGCGACAATGAAAACAATATATGAGAAGTTGCCATGCTCATGATTTTCAATTAGGACACCGGGTAACCGGTCATCTTGAACCCCCAACAGTGGCTTATATAGCAGATCTCAGACATATATGCTATTGTTTGCCGAAAAATACTGTATTTCGACATTCATTGTCAATTATGAATAATTTTCACTAATATAAACTAGAAAAAATATGGAACGCTTCACGAATTTGCGTGTCATCCTTGCGCAGGGGCCATGCTAATCTTCTCTGTATCGTTCCAATTTTAGTATATGTACAGCCGAAGCTAGTACGATATAGAAGTAGTACAGCTTGCTCATAAAAGCCATCTTCTGAAAATTGCAAAAGAATAAAGGTGTCGTAAAAAGAACTAAACACACTTGGACAGAAATAGTGATTGACATTCCGTATAGGCAGACTGCCTCCAATGTATGTGACAAAACGAACGATTTATTAAAAAAAAAATCGAAAGCATTACTAATGTAATTCATAGTCTAGGTGGATTTGTATCAATACTAAATGATCCTTGAGTATTTGGGCTATTTAGAAAAAGTACATGGTACGTATGTTTCATTATGACGCCTTCAAATTGTTGGGCGTCATCATAGCGCCACCAATGTGCTCAGTCCATTTGGTATATTACCTGTACGTATGATGAACATGCCCATTGAATATTGGCCCTCTAACCAACCACCACGTGGAACTTCACATACTTATTGCATTTAAAGCCTCGAGATACATCAAATGCTCATGACTTCATAGAGGATGAATCATGTTTAGACGAATTACACTTTCTCAGAGGACAAGAGATTCAGCAAAGTCATATCATCCGCAGTAAAATTCGCCGTCAGCATATGATCACGCGTAATACAGCTTATATGAAAAACCTTTGTAGTTTAATGAGTTTATTTTCGTCCATTTGCCAATAAAGATAATTCGCTGATATAATATTACAAGCCGCCATTATGTATAAATGACAACAAACGATGTTTAGAAACAGCAGATGCTTATGAGTTGGAACATTGTATTGGCTATAGTATGGAGAAATGTCACGTGGACACAACACAAATGCTTGAACGATTTTTTATTCGTTGTTTATTATAGAAAATCAAATCAAATCTTTAACGTAAATAGTAAACATTAGGAGGGCTGATTTCAGCATATTAATCTGTAAAGAAATAGCTCTTAATAAAAAATCAAGAGCTTGCCTCTAATTGCTATCTCAGGTATATAAACATTGCAACAAATGTGACCCAAATGTTTAAACAATTAATCAGTCATTTAGCAAAATCTTATTACAAACATGTATGAGAGTACTGTCGTGGTATTTCAAACGCCTAATCACTATTATAACTAAAATGTGCTGTAACAAGTAAAAGTATAGTTATCTCACAGAGATATCATTACAAAGTCAATTAAATCCTGGATGATTTCATTCCCTTCCTTTAGTTTGTTAGGTCCTGTGTGCATGTTGAGAATGCCATGGTATGCCTTTCTATAATGCTTGTAGGTCACTGCGTTACCGGCCTCCCTTAATCTCTCCGCGTACCAGAACCCCTCATCCCGCAGAACATCCAAGTGACATGTGAGCAAGTAGGCTTCAGGTAATCCACTCAAGTCATCAGAAGGCTCGATCACATTGCATTCGTGGCGAGAGTCTTATTAGCGACAATGAAAACAATATATGAGAAGTTGCCATGCTCATGATTTTCAATTAGGACACCGGGTAACAGGTCATCTTGAACCCCCAACAGTGGCTTATATAGCAGATCTCAGACATATATGCTATTGTTTGCCGAAAAATACTGTATTTCGACATTCATTGTCAATTATGAATAATTTTCACTAATATAAACTAGAAAAAATATGGAACGCTTCACGAATTTGCGTGTCATCCTTGCGCAGGGGCCATGCTAATCTTCTCTGTATCGTTCCAATTTTAGTATATGTACAGCCGAAGCTAGTACGATATAGAAGTAGTACAGCTTGCTCATAAAAGCCATCTTCTGAAAATTGCAAAAGAATAAAGGTGTCGTAAAAAGAACTAAACACACTTGGACAGAAATAGTGATTGACATTCCGTATAGGCAGACTGCCTCCAATGTATGTGACAAAACGAACGATTTATTAAAAAAAAAATCGAAAGCATTACTAATGTAATTCATAGTCTAGGTGGATTTGTATCAATACTAAATGATCCTTGAGTATTTGGGCTATTTAGAAAAAGTACATGGTACGTATGTTTCATTATGACGCCTTCAAATTGTTGGGCGTCATCATAGCGCCACCAATGTGCTCAGTCCATTTGGTATATTACCTGTACGTATGATGAACATGCCCATTGAATATTGGCCCTCTAACCAACCACCACGTGGAACTTCACATACTTATTGCATTTAAAGCCTCGAGATACATCAAATGCTCATGACTTCATAGAGGATGAATCATGTTTAGACGAATTACACTTTCTCAGAGGACAAGAGATTCAGCAAAGTCATATCATCCGCAGTAAAATTCGCCGTCAGCATATGATCACGCGTAATACAGCTTATATGAAAAACCTTTTTGTAGTTTAATGAGTTTATTTTCGTCCATTTGCCAATAAAGATAATTCGCTGATATAATATTACAAGCCGCCATTATGTATAAATGACAACAAACGATGTTTAGAAACAGCAGATGCTTATGAGTTGGAACATTGTATTGGCTATAGTATGGAGAAATGTCACGTGGACAACACAAATGCTTGAACGATTTTTTATTCGTTGTTTATTATAGAAAATCAAATCAAATCTTTAACGTAAATAGTAAACATTAGGAGGGCTGATTTCAGCATATTAATCTGTAAAGAAATAGCTCTTAATAAAAAATCAAGAGCTTGCCTCTAATTGCTATCTCAGGTATATAAACATTGCAACAAATGTGACCCAAATGTTTAAACAATTAATCAGTCATTTAGCAAAATCTTATTACAAACATGTATGAGAGTACTGTCGTGGTATTTCAAACGCCTAATCACTATTATAACTAAAATGTGCTGTAACAAGTAAAAGTATAGTTATCTCACAGAGATATCATTACAAAGTCAATTAAATCCTGGATGATTTCATTCCCTTCCTTTAGTTTGTTAGGTCCTGTGTGCATGTTGAGAATGCCATGGTATGCCTTTCTATAATGCTTGTAGGTCACTGCGTTACCGGCCTCCCTTAATCTCTCCGCGTACCAGAACCCCTCATCCCGCAGAACATCCAAGTGACATGTGAGCAAGTAGGCTTCAGGTAATCCACTCAAGTCATCAGAAGGCTCGATCACATTGCATTCGTGGCGAGAGTCTTATTAGCGACAATGAAAACAATATATGAGAAGTTGCCATGCTCATGATTTTCAATTAGGACACCGGGTAACAGGTCATCTTGAACCCCCAACAGTGGCTTATATAGCAGATCTCAGACATATATGCTATTGTTTGCCGAAAAATACTGTATTTCGACATTCATTGTCAATTATGAATAATTTTCACTAATATAAACTAGAAAAAATATGGAACGCTTCACGAATTTGCGTGTCATCCTTGCGCAGGGGCCATGCTAATCTTCTCTGTATCGTTCCAATTTTAGTATATGTACAGCCGAAGCTAGTACGATATAGAAGTAGTACAGCTTGCTCATAAAAGCCATCTTCTGAAAATTGCAAAAGAATAAAGGTGTCGTAAAAAGAACTAAACACACTTGGACAGAAATAGTGATTGACATTCCGTATAGGCAGACTGCCTCCAATGTATGTGACAAAACGAACGATTTATTAAAAAAAAATCGAAAGCATTACTAATGTAATTCATAGTCTAGGTGGATTTGTATCAATACTAAATGATCCTTGAGTATTTGGGCTATTTAGAAAAAGTACATGGTACGTATGTTTCATTATGACGCCTTCAAATTGTTGGGCGTCATCATAGCGCCACCAATGTGCTCAGTCCATTTGGTATATTACCTGTACGTATGATGAACATGCCCATTGAATATTGGCCCTCTAACCAACCACCACGTGGAACTTCACATACTTATTGCATTTAAAGCCTCGAGATACATCAAATGCTCATGACTTCATAGAGGATGAATCATGTTTAGACGAATTACACTTTCTCAGAGGACAAGAGATTCAGCAAAGTCATATCATCCGCAGTAAAATTCGCCGTCAGCATATGATCACGCGTAATACAGCTTATATGAAAAACCTTTGTAGTTTAATGAGTTTATTTTCGTCCATTTGCCAATAAAGATAATTCGCTGATATAATATTACAAGCCGCCATTATGTATAAATGACAACAAACGATGTTTAGAAACAGCAGATGCTTATGAGTTGGAACATTGTATTGGCTATAGTATGGAGAAATGTCACGTGGACAACACAAATGCTTGAACGATTTTTTATTCGTTGTTTATTATAGAAAATCAAATCAAATCTTTAACGTAAATAGTAAACATTAGGAGGGCTGATTTCAGCATATTAATCTGTAAAGAAATAGCTCTTAATAAAAAATCAAGAGCTTGCCTCTAATTGCTATCTCAGGTATATAAACATTGCAACAAATGTGACCCAAATGTTTAAACAATTAATCAGTCATTTAGCAAAATCTTATTACAAACATGTATGAGAGTACTGTCGTGGTATTTCAAACGCCTAATCACTATTATAACTAAAATGTGCTGTAACAAGTAAAAGTATAGTTATCTCACAGAGATATCATTACAAAGTCAATTAAATCCTGGATGATTTCATTCCCTTCCTTTAGTTTGTTAGGTCCTGTGTGCATGTTGAGAATGCCATGGTATGCCTTTCTATAATGCTTGTAGGTCACTGCGTTACCGGCCTCCCTTAATCTCTCCGCGTACCAGAACCCCTCATCCCGCAGAACATCCAAGTGACATGTGAGCAAGTAGGCTTCAGGTAATCCACTCAAGTCATCAGAAGGCTCGATCACATTGCATTCGTGGCGAGAGTCTTATTAGCGACAATGAAAACAATATATGAGAAGTTGCCATGCTCATGATTTTCAATTAGGACACCGGGTAACAGGTCATCTTGAACCCCCAACAGTGGCTTATATAGCAGATCTCAGACATATATGCTATTGTTTGCCGAAAAATACTGTATTTCGACATTCATTGTCAATTATGAATAATTTTCACTAATATAAACTAGAAAAAATATGGAACGCTTCACGAATTTGCGTGTCATCCTTGCGCAGGGGCCATGCTAATCTTCTCTGTATCGTTCCAATTTTAGTATATGTACAGCCGAAGCTAGTACGATATAGAAGTAGTACAGCTTGCTCATAAAAGCCATCTTCTGAAAATTGCAAAAGAATAAAGGTGTCGTAAAAAGAACTAAACACACTTGGACAGAAATAGTGATTGACATTCCGTATAGGCAGACTGCCTCCAATGTATGTGACAAAACGAACGATTTATTAAAAAAAAATCGAAAGCATTACTAATGTAATTCATAGTCTAGGTGGATTTGTATCAATACTAAATGATCCTTGAGTATTTGGGCTATTTAGAAAAAGTACATGGTACGTATGTTTCATTATGACGCCTTCAAATTGTTGGGCGTCATCATAGCGCCACCAATGTGCTCAGTCCATTTGGTATATTACCTGTACGTATGATGAACATGCCCATTGAATATTGGCCCTCTAACCAACCACCACGTGGAACTTCACATACTTATTGCATTTAAAGCCTCGAGATACATCAAATGCTCATGACTTCATAGAGGATGAATCATGTTTAGACGAATTACACTTTCTCAGAGGACAAGAGAT
>JAXDRA010000553.1:0-13753 GCA_034190875.2 Urechis unicinctus | reverse complement strand
ATAAAGCCCCATTATGATGTCAGTGTGGGAACTAAAACATTTTTAGCGGACGATGTTTGTCAGGTAGCGAATTTTAAAATTGACTGAACTGTAAATGTAAACTTATATCGGGCGGAGATGATTGTCGGGCTTTTAAAATTTTTTAAACAGCGCCGAGTTGTCTTTTGTAGGGAATTTGCCCACTTCAATGTAGCGAATTCTATATTCAGCGGAAATGATGTCAGTGTAGCGAAATCTATAAACAGCGGACGATGATGCTAGTGTATCGAACTTTATATACAGCTGACTGAGATGTCAAGCGGACGATGATTTCAACGTAGTGTACTCTATATACAGCTGACAGAGATGCTGCGCAGTGAACTCTATATACAGCGCATTATGATGTCAGTGTGGTGAACTCTACATATAGCGGACGATGATGTCAGTGTAGCGAACTCTATATACAACTGACTGAAATGTCAATGTAGTGAACTCTATATACAGCGGACGATGATGTCAGTGTAGTGAACTCTATATACAGCGCACGATGATGTCAATGTAGTGAACTCTAAATACAGCGCACGATGATGTCAGTGTAGCGAACTCTATATACAGCTGAATAGCATGTCAGTGAAAAGTAGTTTTTGCATAGACGATAAAATGTCAGTGTAGCGAAATCTACATACAACTGACTATGACGTCAGCGTAGCGAAATCTACATACAACTGCCTATGATATCTGCGTAGCGCAGTTTTTACACAGTTGACTATGATGGCATGTACCAAATTCTTCATACTGCAGACTTTTATGTCAGTGTTGAGCAGTCTTTACACATATGATTATGATGTCTGGGTAGCGCACTCTATATACTGCGAACGATGATGTCAGTGTAGCGAACTCTAAATACAGCTGACTGAGATGTCAATGTAGTGAAATCTATATACTGCGGACGATGATGTCAGATTAGCGAACTCTCTATACAGCTGACTGAGATGTCAATGTAAACTCTATATAAGGCGGACGATTATGTCAGCGTAGCGAACTACATATACGGCTGACTGAGATGTCAATATAGTGATCTCTATATACAGCGCACTGATGATGTCAGTGTAGTGATCGATATACAGCGCACGATGATGTCGGCGTAGCGAACTTCATATACAGCTGACTGAGATGTCAATGTGAGCGAATTCTATATACAGCGGAAGATGATGTCAGTGTAGTGAACTCTTTTATACAGCGCACGATGATGTCAGTGTAGCGAACTCTCTATATACAGCTGACTGAAATGTCAATGTAGGACTCTATATACAGCGGACGATGATGTCAGTGTAGCGACTCTATATACAGCGACGATGATGTCAATGTAGTGAACTCTATATACAGCTGACTGATGATGTCAATGTAGTATCTATATACAGCGCACGATGATGTCAGTGTAGTAGAACTTCTATATACAGCTGACTGAGATGTCAATGTAGTGAACTCTATATACAGCGGACGATGATGTCAGTGTAGTGAACTCTATATACAGCGCACGATGATGTCAATGTGTAGCGAACTCTATATACAGCTGACTGAGATGTCAACGTAGTGAACTCTATATACAGCGCACGATGATGTCAGTGTAGCGAACTCTATATACAGCGGACGATGATGTCAATGTAGCGAACTCATATACAGCGGACTATGATGTCATGTATGTCTGGTACACAGCGACTGATGATGTCAGTGTAGCGAACTCTATATACAGCGGACGATGATGTCAGTGTAGCGAACTCTATATACAGCTGACTGATGATGTCAATGAAGTGAACTCTATATACAGGACGATGATGTCAGTGTAGCGAACTCTATATACAGCGGACGATGATGTCAACGTAGTGAACTCTATATACAGCTGACTGATGAGATGCTGTAGTGAACTCTATATACAGCGCATGATGATGTCAGTGTGAACTAACTCTATATATAGCGGACGATGATGTCAGTGTAGCGAACTCTATATACAGCTGACTGATGATGTCAATGTAGTGAACTCTATATACAGCGGACGATGATGTCAGTGTAGTGAACTCTATATACAGCGCACGATGATGTCAATGTAGTGAACTCTATATACAGCGGACGATGATGTCAGTGTAGCGAACTCTATATACAGCGCACGATGATGTCAGTGTAGCGAACTCTATATACAGCGGACTGATGATGTCAGTGTAGTGAAAACTCTATATACAGCTGACTGAGAGTCAGTGTAGCGAACTCTATATACAGCGGACGATGATGTCAGCGTAGCGAACTCTCATATATACAGCTGACTGATGAGTGATCAGTACAGTATCTCAGTGTAGCGAACTCTCTATATACAGCGGACGATGATGTCAGTGTAGCGAACTCTATATACAGCTGACTGAGATGTCAATGTAGTGCGAACTCTATATACAGCGGACGATGATGTCAGTGTAGTGAACTATATACAGCGGACGATGATGTCAGTGTAGCGAACTCTCTATATACAGCTGACTGAGATGTCAATGTAGTGAACTCTATATACAGCGGACGATGATGTCAGTGTAGCGAACTCTATATACAGCGCGAACGATGATGTCAATGTAGCGAACTCTATATACAGCTGACTATGTCAGCGTAGAACTCTATATACAGCGGACGATGATGTCAGTGTGAACTCTATATACAGCGGACGATGATGTCAGTGTAGCGAACTCTATATACAGCTGACTGAGATGTCAATGTAGTGAACTCTATATACAGCGGAATAGACTGATGATGTCAGTGTAGTGAACTCTATATACAGCGCACGATGATGTCAGTGTAGCGAACTCTATATACAGCTGACTGATGATGTCAATGTAGTGAACTCTATATACAGCGGACGATGATGTCAGTGTAGTGAAACTCTATATACAGCGACGATGATGTCAATGTAGTGAACTCTATATATACAGCGCACGATGATGATGTGAACTCTGTAGCGCGACGATGAACGTAGTGAACTATATACAGCGACACGATGATGTCAGTAGTAGTGAACTCTACTGATATGCAGCTCTATACGATGATGTCGGTCAGTAGCGCGAACTCTATATACAGCTGACTGAGATGTCAATGTAGCGAACTCTATATACAGCGGAAAATGATGTCAGTGTAGCGAACTCTATATACAGCGGACGATGATGTCAGTGTATCGAACTCTATATACAGCTGACTGAGATGTCAATGAAGTGAACTCTATATACAGCGGACGATGATGTCAGTGTAGCGAACTCTATGTACAGCGGACGATGATGTCAACGTAGTGTACTCTATATACAGCTGACAGAGATGCTGCGCAGTGAACTCTATATACAGCGCATTATGATGTCAGTGTGGTGAACTCTAACATATAGCGGACGATGATGTCAGTGTAGCGAACTCTATATACAACTGACTGAAATGTCAATGTAGTGAACTCTATATACAGCGGACGATGATGTCAGTGTAGTGAACTCTATATACAGCGCACGATGATGTCAGTGTAGTGAACTCTATATACAGCGCACGATGATGTCAGTGTAGCGAACTCTATATACAGCTGAATAGCATGTCAGTGAAAAGTAGTTTTTGCATAGACGATAAAATGTCAGTGTAGCGAAATCTACATATACAACTGACTATGACGTCAGCGTAGCGAAATCTACATACAACTGCCTATGATATCTGCGTAGCGCAGTTTTTATACAGTTGACTATGATGGCATGTACGAAATTCATCATACTGCAGACTTTTATGTCAGTGTTGAGCAGTCTTTACACATATGATTATGATGTCTGGGTAGCGCACTCTATATACTGCGACGATGATGTCAGTGTAGCGAAACTCTATATACAGCTGACTGAGATGTCAATGTAGTGAACTCTATATACTGCGGACGATGATGTCAGATAGCGAACTCTCTATACAGCTGACTGAGATGTCAATGTAAACTCTATATAAGGCGGACGATTATGTCAGCGTAGCGAACTCATATACAGCTGACTGAGATGTCAATGTAGTGAACTCTATATACAGCGGACGATGATGTCAGCGTAGCGAAACTCATATACAGCTGACTGAGATGTCAATGTAGCGAACTCTATATACAGCGGACGATGATGTCAGTGTAGTGAACTCTTATATACAGCGCACGATGATGTCAGTGTAGCGAACTCTATATACAGCTGACTGAGATGTCAATGTAGTGAACTCTATATACAGCGGACGATGATGTCAGTGTAGTGAACTCTATATACAGCGCACGATGATGTCAGTGTAGTGAACTCTATATACAGCGAACGATGATGTCAGTCAAGTGATGTAGTGAACTCTATATACATGGCTGACTGAGATGTGAATATCGGCGTAGCGAACTCTATATACAGCGCACGATGATGTCAATGTAGTGAACTCTATATACAGCGGACGATGATGTCAGTGTAGTGAACTCTATATACAGCGGACGATGATGTCAGTGTAGCGAACTCTATATACAGCTGACGATGATGTCAGTGTAGTGAAGGTCTAACTCTATATACAGCGGACGATGATGTCAGTGTAGTGAACTCTATATACGATACAGCGACTCTGAGAGATGATGTCAATGTAGTGACTCTATATACAGCTGACTGAGATGTCAGTACAGCGAACTCTATATACATGATGTTCTATGATGTCAGTGTAGTGAACTCTATATAGCGGACGATGATGTCAGTGTAGCGAACTCTATATACAGCTGACTGAAATGTCAATGTAGTGAACTCTATATACAGCGGACGATGATGTCAGTGTAGTGAACTCTATATACAGCGACGATGATGTCAATGTAGTGAACTCTATATACAGCGCACGATGATGTCAGTGTAGCGAACTCTATATACAGCTGACTAGCATGTCAGTGAAAAGTAGTTTTTACATAGACGATAAATGTCAGTGTAGCGAAATCTACATACAACTGACTATGACGTCAGCGTAGCGAAATCTACATACAACTGCCTATGATGTATCTGCGTAGCGCAGTTTTTACACAGTTGACGATGATGTCAGTGTACCAAATTCTTCATACAGCAGACTTTTATGTCAGTGTTGAGCAGTCTTTATACATATGATTATGATGTCTGGGTAGCGCACTCTATATACTGCGAACGATGATGTCAGTGTAGCGAACTCTAATATACAGCTGACTGAGATGTCAATGTAGTGAACTCTATATACAGCGGACGATGATGTCAGATTAGCGAACTCTCTATACAGCTGACTGAGATGTCAATGTAAACTCTATATAAGGCGGACGATTATGTCAGCGTAGCGAACTCATATATACGGCTGACTGAGATGTCAATATAGTGATCTCTATATACAGCGGACGATGATGTCGGCGTAGCGAACTTCATATACAGCTGACTGAGATGTCAATGTAGCGAATTCTATATACAGCGGAAGATGATGTCAGTGTAGTAACATTTTATACAGCGCACGATGATGTCAGTGTAGCGAACTCTATATACAGCTGACTGAATGTCAACGTAGGGTAACTCTATATACAGCGGACGATGATGTCAGTGTAGTGAACTCTATATACAGCGCACGATGATGTCAATGTGTAGCGACTCTATATACAGCTGACTGAGAGATTGTCAATGTAGTGAACTCTATATACAGCGCACGATGATGTCAGTGTAGTGAACTCTATATACAGCGGACTGAGATGATGTAGTGAACTCTATATACAGCGACGATGATGTCAGTGTAGTGAACTCTATATATAGCGCACGATGATGTCAGTGTAGTGGTAGCGAACTCTCTATACAGCGACGATGATGTCAGTGTAGTGAACTCTATATACAGCTGACTGATGATGTCATGTGTAGTGAACTCTATATACAGCGCGGACTGAACTCTAGTGCGCACGATGATGTCAGTGTAGTGATCTATATACAGCTGACGATGATGTCAGTGAAGTGAACTCTATTACAGCGACGATGATGTCAGTGTAGCGAACTCTACATACAGCTGACTGAGATGTCAGCGTAGCGAACTCTATATACAGCTGACTATGATGTCAGTGTAGTGTAGCGAACTTTTATACACAGTGACTATGATGTCAGTGTAGTGAACTCTTTATACAGCGGACGATGATGTCAGTGTAGTGAACTCTATATACACAGCGGATTATGATGTCAGTGTAGCGAACTCTATATACAGCGAACGATGATGTCAGTGTAGCGAACTCTATATACAGCTGACTGAGATGTCAATGTAGTGAACTCTATATACAGCGGACGATGATGTCAGATTAGCGAACTCTATATAGCTGACTGAGATGTCAATGTAGTGAACTATATATACAGCGGACGATGATGTCAGCGTAGCGAACTCTATATACAGCTGACTGATGATGTCAATGTAGTGAACTCTATATACAGCGGACGATGATGTCAGTGTAGCGAACTCTATATACAGCTGACTGATGATGTCAATGTAGCGAACTCTATATTACATGACTGATGATGATGTCAGTAGTGAACTCTATATACAGCGCACGATGATGTCAGTGTAGTGAACTCTCTATATACAGCGCACGATGATGTCAGCGTAGCGAACTCTATATACAGCTGACTGATGATGTCAGTGTAGTGAACTCTATATACACAGCGGACGATGATGTCAGGCGTAGCGAACTTCATATACAGCTGACTGAGATGTCAATGTAGCGAATTCTATATTCACAGCGGACACATGATGTCAGTGTAGCGAAATCTATATACAGCGGACGATGATGTCAAGTGTAGCGAACTCTATATACAGCTGACTGAGATGTCAATGTAGTGAAACTCTATATACAGCGGACGATGATGTCAGTGTAGCGAACTCTATGTACAGCGGACGATGATGTCAACGTAGTGTACTCTATATACAGCTGACTGATGCTGCGTAGTGAACTCTATATACAGCGCATTATGATGTCAGTGTGGTGAACTCTACATATAGCGGACGATGATGTCAGTGTAGCGAACTCTATATACAACTGACTGAAATGTCAATGTAGTGAACTCTATATACAGCGACGATGATGTCAGTGTAGTGAACTCTATATACAGCGCACGATGATGTCAATGTAGTGAACTCTATATACAGCGCACGATGATGTCAGTGTAGCGAACTCTATATACAGCTGACGAGCATGTCAGTGTAAAGTAACTTTTTGCATAGACGATAAAATGTCAGTGTAGCGAAATCTACATACAACTGACTATGATGTCAGCGTAGCGAAATCTACATACAACTGCATATGATATCTGCGTAGCGCAACTTTTACACAGTTGACTATGATGGCAATGTACCAAATTCTATCATACTGCAGACTGATTATGTCAGTGTTGAGCAGTCTTTATACATATGATTATGATGTCTGGGTAGCGCACTCTATATACTGCGAACGATGATGTCAGTGTAGCGAACTCTATATACAGCTGACTGAGATGTCAATGTAGTGAAATCTATATACAGCGGACGATGATGTCAGTGTAGCGAACTCTCTATACAGCTGACTGAGATGTCAATGTAAAACTCTATATATAAGGCGGACGATGATGTCAGCGTAGCGAACTACATATACGGCTGACTGAGATGTCAATGTAGTGAACTCTATATACAGCGGACGATGATGTCGTGTAGCGAACTTCATATACAGCTGACTGAGATGTCAATGTAGCGAATTCTATATACAGCGGACGATGATGTCAGTGTAGTGAACATTATATACAGCGCACGATGATGTCAGTGTAGCGAACTCTCTATACAGCTGACTGAGATGATGTGTCAGTACTCTATATACAGCGGACGATGATGTCAGTGTGTGTGACGATACAGCGAACGTGATGTAGATGTATCGAGTGTACTGAGACTCATAGTATAGCTCTATATACAGCGCACGATGATGTCAGTGTAGCGAACTCTATATACACAGCTGACTGAGATGTCAATGTAGCGAACTCTATATACAGCGGAACGATGATGTCAGTGTGTAGTGAACATCTATATACAGCGCACGATGATGATGTCAGTGTAGCGAACTCTATATACAGCGGACGATGATGTCAACGTAGTGAACTCTATATACAGCTGACTGATGCTGTCAGTGTAGTGAACTCTATATACAGCGCATTATATGTCAGTGTAGTGAACTCAACATATGCGGACGATGATGTCAGTGTAGCGAACTCTATATACAGCTGACTGAGATGTCAATGTAGTGAATCTATATATACAGCGGACGATGATGTCAGTGTAGCGAACTCTATATACAGCGAACGATGATGTCATGTAGTGAACTTATATACAGGCTGATGTGAGATGTCAATGTAGTGAACTCTATATACAGCGACGATGATGTCAGTGTAGCGAACTTCTCTATATACAGCTGACTGAGATGTCAATGTAGCGAATTCTATATACAGCGGACTGATGATGTCAATGTAGCGAACTCTATATATCAGCGGACGATGATGTCAGTCAACATTACTCTATATATAGCTGACGATGATGTCAGTGTAGCGAACTCTATGTACAGCGGACGATGATGTCAACGTAGTGTACTCTATATACAGCTGACAGAGATGCTGCGCAGTGAACTCTATATACAGCGCATTATGATGTCAGTGTGGTGAACTCAACATATAGCGGACGATGATGTCAGTGTAGCGAACTCTATATACAACTGACTGAAATGTCAATGTAGTGAACTCTATATACAGCGGACGATGATGTCAGTGTAGTGAACTCTATATACAGCGCACGATGATGTCAATGTAGTGAACTCTAAATACAGCGCACGATGATGTCAGTGTAGCGAACTCTATATACAGCTGAATAGCATGTCAGTGAAAAGTAGTTTTTGCATAGACGATAAAATGTCAGTGTAGCGAAATCTACATACAACTGACTATGACGTCAGCGTAGCGAAATCTACATACAACTGCCTATGATATCTGCGTAGCGCAGTTTTTACACAAGTGACTATGATGGCATTGTACCAAATTCATCATACTGCAGACTTTTATGTCAGTGTTGAGCAGTCTTTACACATATGATTATGATGTCTGGGTAGCGCACTCTATATACTGCGAACGATGATGTCAGTGTAGCGAACTCTAAATACAGCTGACTGAGATGTCAATGTAGTGAAATCTATATAATGCGGACGATGATGTCAGATTAGCGAACTCTCTATACAGCTGACTGAGATGTCAATGTAAACTCTATATAAGGCGGACGATTATGTCAGCGTAGCGAACTACATATACGGCTGACTGAGATGTCAATATAGTGATCTCTATATACAGCGCATGATGATGTCGGCGTAGCGAACTTCATATACAGCTGACTGAGATGTCAATGTAGCGAATTCTATATTCAGCGGAAGATGATGTCAGTGTAGTGAACATTTTATACACAGCGCACGATGTTGTCAGTGTAGCGAACTCTCTATACAGCTGACTGAAATATCAACGTAGGGTACTCTATATACAGCGGACGATGATGTCAGTGTGTAGGGTACTCGATCAACAGCGAACGATGATGTTAGTGTATCGAACTCGGCTGACTGAGATTTCAATATAGTATTCTCTATATATACAGCGCACGATGATGTCGGCGTAGCGAACTTCATATACAGCTGACTGAGATGTCAATGTAGCGAATTCTATATTCAGCGGAAGATGATGTCAGTGTAGTGTAGTGAACATTATAAAAAGTGCACGATGATGTCAGTGTAGCGAACTCTATGTACAGCGGACGATGATGTCAACGTAGTGTACTCTATATACAGCTGACTGAGATGCTGCGTAGTGAACTCTATATACAGCGCATTATGATGTCAGTGTGTGTGAACTATATATAGCGACGATGATGTCAGTGTAGCGAACTCTATATACAACTGACTGAAATGTCAATGTAGTGAACTCTATATACAGCGGACGATGATGTCAGTGTAGTGAACTCTATACAGCGCACGATGATGTCAGTGTAGCGAACTCTATATACAGCTGACTGATGTCAACGTAGTGAACTCTATATACAGCGGACGATGATGTCAGTGTAGTGTACTCTATCACAGCGCACGATGATGTCAGTGTAGCGAACTCTATATATACAGCTGACTGAGATGTCATATAGTGAACTCTATATACAGCGCACGATGATGTCAGGTGTAGCGAACTCTATATACAGCTGACTGATGATGTCAGTGTAGCGAACTCTATATACAGCGGACTGATGATGTCAGTGTAGTGTAGTGAACACTTTATATACAGCGGACGATGATGTCAGTGTAGCGAACTCTATATACAGCGACGACGATGATGTCAACGTAGTGTACTCTATATACAGCTGACTGAGATGCTGCGTAGTGAACTCTATATACAGCGCATTATGATGTCAGTGTGGTGAACTCTACATATAGCGGACGATGATGTCAGTGTAGCGAACTCTATATACAACTGACTGAAATGTCAATGTAGTGACTCTATATACAGCGGACGATGATGTCAGTGTAGTGAACTCTATATATAGCGACACGATGATGTCAGTGTAGTGAACTCTCTATATACAGCGCACGATGATGTCAATGAGTGTAGTGAACTCTATATACAGCGGACGATGATGTCAGTGTAGCGAACTCTATATACAGCGGACGATGATGTCAGTGTAGTGAACTCTATATACGCGACGATGATGTCAGTGTAGCGAAATCTCTATATACAGCTGACTGATGATGTCAATATAGCGAACTCTATATACACAGCGCGACGATGATGTCAGTGTAGCGAACTTCATATACAGCGACGACTGATGATGTCAGTGTAGTGTACGAATTCTATATACAGCGGACTGTGTAGCGAACTTCATATACAGCTGACTGAGATGTCAATGCAGTGTAGCGAACTTATATATAAGATGATGTCAGTGTAGCGAACTCTATATACAGCGGACGATGATGTCAGTGTAGCGAACTCTATATACAGCTGACTGAGATGTCAATGTAGTGAACTCTATATACAGCGGACGATGATGTCAGTGTAGCGAACTCTATATACAGCGGACGAGATGTCACGATAGTAAACTCTATATATACAGCGGACGATGATGTCAGCGTAGCGAACTCTATATACAGCGCACGATGATGTCAGTGTAGTGAACTCTATATACAGCGCACGATGATGTCAATGTAGCGAGCTCTATATACAGCTGACTGAGATGTCAATGTAGCGAACTCTATATACAGCGGACGATGATGTCAGTGTAGTGAACATTTATATACAGCGCACGATGATGTCAGCGTAGCGAACTCTCTATACAGCTGACTGAATATCAACGTAGGGTACTCTATATACAGCGGACGATGATGTCAGTGTAGGTACTCGATCAACAGCGACGATGATGTTAGTGTATCGAACTCGGCTGACTGAGATTTCAATATAGTATTCTCTATATACAGCGCACGATGATGTCGGCGTAGCGAACTTCATATACAGCTGACTGAGATGTCAATGTAGCGAATTCTATATTCAGCGGAAGATGATGTCAGTGTAGTGTAGTGAACATTATAAAAAGTGCACGATGATGTCAGTGTAGCGAACTCTATGTACAGCGGACGATGATGTCAACGTAGTGTACTCTATATACAGCTGACTGAGATGCTGCGTAGTGAACTCTATATACAGCGCATTATGATGTCAGTGTGGTGAACTCAACATATAGCGGACGATGATATCAGTGTAGCGAACTCTATATACAACTGACTGAAATGTCAATGTAGTGAACTCTATATACAGCGTACGATGATGTCAGTGTAGTGAACTCTATATACAGCGCACGATGATGTCAATGTAGTGAACTCTAAATACAGCGCATGATGATGTCAGTGTAGCGAACTCTATATACAGCTGAATAGCATGTCAGTGAAAAGTAGTTTTTGCATAGACGATAAAATGTCAGTGTAGCGAAATCTACATACAACTGACTATGACGTCAGCGTAGCGAAATCTACATACAACTGCCTATGATATCTGCGTAGCGCAGTTTTTACACAGTTGACTATGATGGCATTGTACCAAATTCTTCATACTGCAGACTTTTATGTCAGTGTTGAGCAGTCTTTACACATATGATTATGATGTCTGGGTAGCGCACTCTATATACTGCGAACGATGATGTCAGTTTAGCGAACTCTAAATACAGCTGACTGAGATGTCAATGTAGTGAAATCTATATACTGCGGACGATGATGTCAGATTAGCGAACTCTCTATACAGCTGACTGAGATGTCAATGTAAACTCTATATAAGGCGGACGATTATGTCAGCGTAGCGAACTACATATACGGCTGACTGAGATGTCAATATAGTGATCTCTATATACAGCGCATGATGATGTCGGCGTAGCGATCTTCATATACAGCTGACTGAGATGTCAATGTAGCGAATTCAATATTCAGCGGAAGATGATGTCAGTGTAGTGAACATTTTATACAGCGCACGATGTTGTCAGTGTAGCGAACTCTCTATACAGCTGACTGAAATATCAACGTAGGGTACTCTATATACAGCGGACGATGATGTCAGTGTAGGGTACTCGATCAACAGCGAACGATGATGTTAGTGTATCGAACTCGGCTGACTGAGATTTCAATATAGTATTCTCTATATACAGCGCACGATGATGTCGGCGTAGCGAACTTCATATACAGCTGACTGAGATGTCAATGTAGCGAATTCTATATTCAGCGGAAGATGATGTCAGTGTAGTGTAGTGAACATTATAAAAAGTGCACGATGATGTCAGTGTAGCGAACTCTATGTACAGCGGACGATGATGTCAACGTAGTGTACTCTATATACAGCTGACTGAGATGCTGCGTAGTGAACTCTATATACAGCGCATTATGATGTCAGTGTGGTGAACTCAACATATAGCGGACGAAATGTCAATGTAGTGAACTCTATATACAGCGGACGATGATGTCAGTGTAGTGAACTTTTATATGATGTCAGTGTGGTGAACTACAGCGCACGATGATGTCAGTGTAGCGAACTCTATATACAGCTGACTGAGATGTCAATGAAGTGAACTCTATATACAGCGGACGATGATGTCAGTGTAGTGAACTCTATATACAGCGCACGATGATGTCAACGTAGTGAACTCTAGATACAGCGCACGATGATGTCGGCGTAGCGAACTCATATACGGCTGACTGAGATGTCAGTATAGTGATCTCTATATACAGGGGACGATGATGTCGGCGTAGCGAAACTTCATATACAGCTGACTGAGATGTCAATGTAGCGAATTCTATATTCAGCGGAAAATGATATCAGTGTAGCGAACTCTATGTACAGCGGACGATGATTTCAACGTAGTGTACTCTATATACAGCTGACAGAGATGCTGCGCAGTGAACTCTATATACAGCGCATTATGATGTCAGTGTGGTGAACTCTACATATAGCGGACGATGATGTCAGTGTAGCGAACTCTATATACAACTGACTGAAATGTCAATGTAGTGAACTCTATATACAGCGGACGATGATGTCAGTGTAGTGAACTCTATATACAGCGCACGATGATGTCAATGTAGTGAATTCTAAATACAGCGCACGATGATGTCAGTGTAGCGAACTCTATATACAGCTGAATAGCATGTCAGTGAAAAGTAGTTTTTGCATAGACGATAAAA
>JAXDRA010000552.1:0-22985 GCA_034190875.2 Urechis unicinctus | reverse complement strand
GATTTTTCAACAGACCAACAAGATATGGTGATGAAATATTTATTATACATACATTTCTGCACATGGTGGGTAAGAACATCAATGACATGAACACATTAACACCGAGCCTTTTTTCTTGGCTTACAGTCAACACAATACCATGTTTTTGTACGTGGGGCATTCCTCAAACCAACACATTTCCAGTGAAACCACTGGTGTTTACAATTATCATCATCGCATCCCACCATATCTCCGCCATCCTCTTTACCACACTTGCAGTGCACAGAGCCAGCCGGTTCAGAGGGACTAGGAAGAGTCTCTGAACAAAGGGCGGGGACTACATGGTTCTTCCAAAACAGTTTCAGTAAAGGTAGAGCACGACTCTGCCACACTTCATCAGGATAGACCCTGCACACATTAGAATCACATGTGGTCCAAACAACAAAGTCTACATAGTCACTATTGGTGACATACATCTGCAGCTGCACTTGGTCGTAGTAGGCGTGCATCCTTTTCAGGTTAAAGTTACTGTCCAAGCAGGAGTCTTTCTCCCTCACCATTTCATTAATTGACACATTTCTGTACGTATATGGGCATTTGACTTCAACAAGGCCACTGCCACAACATGCACATGAGACAATACCATCTGGAGATGCTCCGAGAAATGGTGAATCCATTGACAGCCTCAGACCAGAGGGTTGGAGGCTAAAGTCACCATGCTCACACATAAAGTCTATATAATCATCAGTGGCATCTTTCTCGTGCTGTCTGCCCCACAAGACTGGCTCAGTCTGAAGAGGGCGGGGACTTGGATTCACAATCCGAGAAAGTAGGGAAGGAGCCGGAATGTCTTGATTCGTACGCAAAACAGCATGCACTATGGAGGCTGTTATTCTACCCGTTCTCATTTGATGCCATAGAAGGGATTCCGACTGTTTTCTTGTTTCCTCTTCTAAATAGGCCAGTTGCTCCAGCGTGACAGCAATCTCCTGCAAAGGGTCGGGGCATGCTTTGCTCTTCCACGTGGTGAGGTCAACAGGCATCCTCTTACACGGAGCTGGGGGCAGTTTTGGCACCAAATTCATAGCTGTGCTTGAAAACAAACTAAGACAAACAGGCAAACCACTCTTGCACCTCAAAAGGTTCAGTAAGAATTCTTCTTGTTTATCATCTGATGGAGGCAGCGGAGGGGCTCTGCGGGTGAGTCCTTTGGACACCTTGCTCTTAGCATCTTCGGAGTACAACATTATCCTACTTAGGGGAGCGGGCTGGACTCCATTCCATGCCACAGAATTCCACTGGCAAGCCTCATCTGTGCAGGCGCGCTTACGTAGCCCGAGGCGCACAGCCATTTCCAGTTTAAAAAGAATTGCCCCAACATGAGAGCACGACTCACCAAGGCTGTTACACATAATTTCAAAACATCAGGAAAATGTTCAACTTATACATGTTTAACTATTCAAAAACTGTGTTAAAAGATTTTGGTGGCAATGTACACTGAAAGCTAATTACACTCACCCTGCTTTGCAATCACAATGGGCAGCCAAGATTGCTCCACTGTCTGCAGCTGCCACCCAAGGGTGATGTGGTGTGTCGTTAACCCTGAAGGATGGCACCACATCTGCTTTGAACACTGTAATGTTGTGTCCAGATCCCCCAGTCTTTAGATGCCGAACAGTCTGGACCCATCCAGCTTCTACCAGTTTTTATGACTCCAGACTTTTGTAGGCTTGCATGGCCTCTTTCGTGTGAGGGCCTGTACGCATGTATAATTTGTGTTAAGTGGTATTATATCACATCACCAATCAATTGTTGGAATACCCCAATAAAAGGCTACCAATATGAGGATCGATAGAATGTGATCGATGTAAACAAACGGTCGGGAGAAAGCAGAACTAGTCGTTCGTCTGGTAGAATTATTCATTTAAATTCGCTTCTTCCGTCATAACTTTGTTTAACCGCAAATGATTCTTTATAGTTTGTCACCATAATATGCAATATGAGGATTGAGGGAATGTGATAGGTGTAAACAAACGATACCGTACTGACCTGGCGTTTCGACGAGGTAGTGGTGGATATCATAGTAGCCTATTTCTGGCCATTCCGTTGGGTTATTAATCCATACACTCGCTGGTAACCGATAAGGGCACATCTGCAAGTTGGAAATCTGTATCTTCTGCTGGTATCTTGCCTTAGAAACCGCAGAGAGTTGATCAAAGTATTGGTAAGTCATGTTGCTCGATCGCGTTCGCTGGAGGTGAATGATGTGTATTGAAAAAATTTCACCTCCGGATGGCCGACGCGCGGTTGCCATGAGCGAGTCACGTGATCGGTGACGTAAGCGTAGACAAAAGAATTGCCGATCTCGGTTATCCGGGAACCTCACATCTCCCAGAATTCCCCGCGACCCTGGCAACGCGCAGCGCAGTGAAAACAATCGATGTGTATTGGATTAATTTCACTCCGCTATATCAACAACGGTTTAGTTTGCGGTTATCAACGTCGATAAAAACATGCCGAAAAGTTGTTGTGCGTTCGGTTGTTCTAACCACAACATGATGAAAGAAAAAATGTCGTTCTTTAAGTTTCCCAAAGACCCGGAGAGAAGGGAAAAGTGGATCATTGCTGTGAATCGACAGAACGAAGACGGTTCGTTGTGGAGACCCACTAAGAACTTGGTTCTTTGTGGCCATCATTTCATCACTGGTAGGTTCTACACTTTTGTCGAGTATTTCTGTTACACAATCCTTTATTCCTAATCCAATTTGATGGCATTTAAGTTGCTTGAACGACTAAGCATTGAAGGTTAAGAACGAAAATTACATGCCCTCTAATCTTCATCATTCATGTCGCCATGTTTACAAGTGTTTTTACTAATGTCAAGGAGGACTAGTTCTGTTCCATTCAATTGTGATTTCAGTGTTGCTATTCTGTATTCCCCTCATCGTTTGGTTTGAAACATAATAATTCATTACAATTCGTTCCTCTAGGGGTGGTTAACAAGGACCCACTTCATCCAGACTGGGTACCATCTGTGTTCACCCACAAACAAGATGGCAACAGGCAACATGACCGCATGAATCGGTACAAGAACGCCAAGAAACGTTCTTTACAAGGAGTCATTGTGCATTCGCCCAACAAACGACAGGTGAATACTTTTGGATAAAAGTAATTAATTTTGGCAGTATTAAATTTGTCTGCTTACTCAAAAATTATAATGATTCTTAATAATGATAATGAATCTTTGTACTAAATCTGCTTATTTCCACACAATCACACACATATTAACATTTCTACTTGTACGATGATGTATGTATACATTTGATCATGTGTTCTG
Organism: Urechis unicinctus; assembly: GCA_034190875.2. NCBI lineage: Eukaryota > Metazoa > Annelida > Polychaeta > Xenopneusta > Urechidae > Urechis > Urechis unicinctus. The sequence continues at coordinate 19,669 of JAXDRA010000552.1, read as the reverse complement.
TCTTTAGGTACTGAGTGAGACTGTAGCGAATCAGGATGATTCGGTCACCAATCACAAGTCCTGGGTCAGCATATTGCCACCAGTCGCAGCAGTCAGCTCAACACCAACACTGAGCCCTACTTCTTCACAACAAGAATCTGCTGAAACCAACGATCATGATGTGCATGAAGAGTTGGCCATCGTCAAAGCCAGGGTGGCGGAACTTGAGGTTAAGCTATCATGTGCCAAACTCTCGTCAACGTTTGTTGAGGGAGATAACTCCAAGTGCATGTTTTACACAGGCCTGCAGTGGGACCAGTTCCTTGCAGTTTTCCACCACCTACAAAAGTTCCGCCCCAGACCGAGTACCAGAAAAGGGGGTATCTCACTTCAAGACCAGCTCTTCCTCACTCTGGTTAAACTTAGACTGGATTTGCATTTTCAGCATATTGCATATCAGTGTGGAATGGGACTGTCCACTGTGATCGAAATATTCTGGCGGTGGATCGATTTAATGTATGTCGAATTGAGCTGGTTAATCAAATGGCCAGACCGTGATGCAGTTTTTGAATCATTGCCACTAGCCTTCAAAGAATTGTACCCTCGACTCACTTCCATTGTGGACTGCTTCGAGTTATTTATTGACCAACCCAAAAACTTGAAGGCAAGGGCACAAACGTACAGCAATTACAAGAAGCACTGCACAGCCAAAGTTTTTATTGCATGCACTCCTTGTGGTGCTGTATCATTCGTGTCAAAGGCTTGGGGAGGTAGGGCTTCAGATGCTCAAATTGTGAGACAGAATGGATTTGTAAGTACGGACCTGCACCAGCATGGTGACCAAATTCTAGCCGACAGGGGCTTCACAGTACAGGATGATCTGGCAACCGTCTGTGGAGCTGAGCTCATCATCCCCAGCTTCACAAAAGGACACAACCAACTCCCTGCTGAAGATGTGGAGGTGTCACGAAGGAAATCCTCTGTCCGCATCCACATTGAGAGAGTCATTGGGTGTGTGAAAAACAGATTTCAACTGCTGAAGGGCACCCTACCTATCCGGTCGGTGAACTCTCTAAAGGCTGAAGCCAATGATACTGAGCTATCTAGTGTGGACAAGATTGTCACTGTGGCTTGTTGTTTGTTAAATGCTGGGGGTAGTATTATTGTACGAGAAAGTGATTTAATTGACTGAAATTGTTCAATTTACATTTTATGTAGCAGTATTACCTGTACTACCTGTATTACCCTTTTTATTTAGCATAAAGCATTTATGACATGTCCCACTGGTTTCTTCATGCCACACTTAAATATGACTGATATTTCACATTTCTCTTCATCCAGGATGTGCATTTGATTTCTGTTGTTCACGTCACATTGTAAAATTCATAGTAGCACAAATAAATTGACAAAGAAGATAGATTTTGAGAATGAATTTTATTCCCCCATCTTATCCGCCATATATCGGTCAAAGACATAAAAATAAGTCTATACACGGAAAATCTTATACACATATACTGCATATAATATTAATTGAAAGGTTGGCTCAAGATTTATTTCTTGCAAAACTTGCAATACCAGGCACCCTTTGGTACTCTTTTGATGCCGATGCATGAAAAATGAAACCACTTATATTTACAGCATGGATTGTCACATCCAATCATTTCTTCACCAGAGTTGCTGTGACACAAACAGAATTCAAAATCATCTAAGTCTTCCTCTTTCTCATTTGAAGTACATGCACCATCCTCCAATCTACGTGTTAGAAGCTCTGGCAAAACTGCTGACTGCCAAAACATACTAATCTTGTTTAACAACTCCAACAGAAAATCACTGTCTCTGTTGACTCTAGTAATCAGACACTCCCCAGGAGTCCAGTAGACAAAGTCCCCATATTCAGCTCCTGCAACGTACATTTGGCATTGGATCTGGGTGTAGTATTTGTCTGTTGGCTTTAGCCTGTTGAGATGGTCAATGGGACAAGCTGCAAGCTTCTTAATGGCATCCATACTGTCATTCCGGTGGGAAAAAGGACATTTAACCTCCACAACACCAGAACCTAGACAGCACTCGCAACTGATAATGCTGTCTGGTGAAGCACCAATGAATGGGAATGTCTGGTCTACAAAGAAACCACATTTGGAAATTGATGGGTTCCGGTGATGTTTTTGCATGGCATCTTCATAAAGTGTAAGGGCATTGCTCTCATGGTCACGTCCCCATCTGATGGCCTCAGTGTTAAGCTGTGAGACCTTGTCACTGCACATACATTTTATCAATGACACTGGTGGTTTATCCATGTGGGCTCTCAGAACAGAATGAGCTCGAGAAGCAGTGACCCGCCCAGCACACTGGACATGCCATGTGACAGACTTTGCCTGCAGACGAGTACACTCTTCTAGGAGCTCTACTTCAGTGCTAGTAACTGAAAAGTTGTTCCTAGCCTCACAACATATAACATTTAGTTCCTCTGCACTAAGACCAGCATATTCTGGCTTAAACAAAGATCGTAGCGGTGTTGGAAGAGTGTTCTTCTGAATGGCGACAGGACGAGGCTTGAACATATACGAAAATTCCTTGAAGCTACTCAAGCAGACTGACTTTGTCTTGCATTGCGAAAGTGACAGCAAGAGATTTCTTCTGTCTTGATCAGTTGTTCGTGACTGGTTCAGTCGCTGGTTATATGGTTTAACTCGTGCCTTGGCCTCGTCCCTGTAGAAATTTATTTTGGCAATAGGAGCTGGCTCGACAGTCTGTGCAAAGCAGTTGTTCCATGCACAGGGGCGTGATGTACATGCCAGGTTGGTGTACCCCAGTCGGTCAGAGAAAGAAATATTAGTTTTGGCTTATGAAAAGTAAAGCAAGCAGGTTAATTAGGAAATCACATTAGGGTAAATGAGCAAAAACTAACCTTACAGCTGCCTCAATCTTAAACAGGACGGCTGCCACATGGGAACATGACTCGCCCAAACTGAAGCCAGAACATTACGGTAAGACCTCTTAGAAAATAACATTGTTAGCACTGTGTAAACATCAACAATTGCATCAGATCTTAGACTCACCCAGCCATACATGTGCAGTGAGCTGTGATTATGTCACCTTCTCTGCCAATGGCAACCCATGGATTATGGGGAGAATCATTTATCCTCTGGGATGGCTTCACCTCAGCTTTCATTAGGAAGTCATTTGATGGTGTTCTGATGTGGAAGATAGTATAAACCCAGCCAGTTGTGAAGTAATTATGGGCCTCCAGAGCCTTGAAATTTTTCATGCATTCCTTAGTGAAAATACCTGCACAGGTTCCATATGGTATTTAGTTCAAATGCACATTTACCAGAAGATGCTTCTTTTGAGAGAAAAAACATCCAGCATCATCTATTAAAGTAATAAAACATAGCTATTTGCTTTTGATTTAAAATTGCTAGCTAACTTTATTACCTGGAGAGTTGATCAAGTACTGGTACAAATCACCGAAAGTCATATCAGGCCACTCTGTTGGGTCTTGTAACCAACTTCTAGCTGGTAATTTATAAGGACAACTATCTTCTTTGAGTCCAAATAGTCTCAGTTTTTGTATATACCTCTTTCGTGCCACGTTGGGTAGTCCTTCCAAATACTGGTAAGCCATGCTTGTTGAGCCTCAATCAAATCGGCCGGTTTGTACTGCTGGTCAGCCATGGCTGATTTTATATCGCCGAGTATATAGCTGTCACTCGTAAAATGTTCTTGTTCGCAATTTAAAGTATGCTCAAGATCGTTTCTGATTATTGAAATAGTCTTAGATCTTCGTTATCAACTACTGTTTACCGCGTCATTGACGAAAGAGCGCCATGCGCACGTTAATAGCGTCGTGTCTTCCGCGCAACCAACAAGGCGTCAACACGCTGACAGCTGCTTGTATTCACCCCCGAGTCGTTGCTCCGGACTGACTAGTTTACAAACTATGACCGCTGTGGCAAACGGGCGGAAGTAGTCTTTGTTATTTAGCAGGCTTACGGCTCTGGCTATTCGAATTGTGGGTGGGGACCGACTTAGCTGTAAGGGTACTTGTGATTGGTTAGTTTATAGCGCGCTGTGCCTTCTGATAAGAACCAAAATCAGTATTTCCCGAACCAGAGGGACGCTACATAATTTCTGGTGCCGTGACCAGGAATTTTATTCAAGTTATATTTGAATAAGATTAAGTTGTTTGGGAAAGTTTTTCATATTTTGACACAGTGTCTTGGATTGGGAGTTTGTTCAATAGAACTGTCGGGTGGATGTTCTCCCCAAAAAGTTCAACACCAGTACCAATTAAGGTTGTACGAGAGGTTGAGCAAGAACTAGATGCAAGCTCTGAAAGGTTATTTGGGGACAGACAGGGTTACTTAAGCTCTCCTCATAAGGTGAGGTGTAGGGATTATCTGACCCTCTGAGAATGGTACTATTGGCCAGTTACATTGCACTCCGATGTTTGGTGATATAGTCAAGGATTCAAGTCGGAGTCAGTGTGACCAGGTGACACTTTTGATAGAAGAAATAGGGAGTAATATAGCAAATGAAAGTTGACAAATTTAGTGGTGAGTCAGACTTGATGTCAGATGGAATATTTGGAGCATTTTGATAGGGTTGCGAGGTGGAACAAATGGGGTGAGTTGGATATGGCAGATCAATTGGCTATGGCCCTTACTGGTCCTGCTAGGGCAATTCTGTCTGAATTACCACGCCAGTGTAGTTATTTTTCTCTGATAGATATGTTTAAGCAGAGATTTAATCCTGATGGGCGAGCAGTGGCATTTTAGGCTGAGTCCGTCAACAGAAAGAGTCTATATCAGACTACGGGTTTTCTTTACCCAGAATAGCGGCAAAGGCTTTTCCCAAAATGCTAATAGAAGCCAGAGACGAGTGGATTATGAATAGATAGATAGATAGATATACTTTATTGCAGACACATCTGATAAGAAACAGTCCATATATATAATATTACAATACATAAGTACAATACATAAGTAACAGTGAACAACTAAACAGCAAAATCAAGTTGTTGGGTGCACATAAAGCAGTTTGAACCAGTGCTGTCTAATTCTGGAATGGATTGAACTAACCTATTTTCAGATTTATCTAATCTGCACATAAACTGATAAACTAACTTACGAATTACTGCAGAACAGTGGACTACAATCAGTGAATCAGTTTATAAATGGTCTTGGTGGAATAGATATTCAGCGTCATGTCCAGTTTGCACACACTGAAAATCAAGAGAAAGCTATCACATTAGCCATTGAGTTTGAAGCATTTGGTGGTCACACAGCTTCACGTAAACCTGTTACTGCAGCAGTAGTGAATAGTGACTATGTTAAGGGACCAAAACAGGGAACATTGGAAAAGCCATTCAATGGTCAGAATAGAAAACACAACGAGAAGTCAAAAAGTACGGTCAAGAAACCTATGAGTGAAGTTGAATGTTATAGTTGTCATAAGCTAGGACATTTCTCTCGCGATTGTCCCTCTCGAACTTATGCGGAGGTGAAATCACATTTCTCTCGCGATTGTCCCTCTCGAACTAATGCGGAGGTGAAATCACATTTAAACTAGAAAGGGCTAGGCCAGTGGTCAAACCCCCAGTCTTAAGTAATAAGTGGCCATCTGTTTGCTCATTCAGAGTAGGTAAGGGCTCTGGCTGGTACCTGCATCCTTCCCAAGACAATGAAAGTACAAGATTCATGCGACATCATAGACGAGCTGACTAGATTGTCTGATGAAGTTACACAACAAAGTGTTGGTTTAAAGCGTCCAATTAACCAATTAGCACTTGACCATGAAGCGGATGATCAAAAGATTACCATGCTGTCGAGACACCCGCATGTAGGGGCAAAGATGACTGACGCAGTGCAATTATATCCACGCATCAATGAAAATGCATTGTATGACACAGACGACTTAACTTTCCGACTGGACAATTCTCAGCTTTCACAAGAACAACGGACAGCTGTAAATGGTATGCTACAAAACAACGCAAGTGCTTTTCTTGACAAAACTGGCAATTTGGGCAAGACGAATCTCGCAGAATACACGATAAAGCTAAAACCAGGTGCCAAGCCTAAGAAATGTCAGCCTTACAGAACGAATCCCAAAATGAAACAGGAAATCGACAAGCAGATTAAGGAGCTACTGAGACAAGGCATTATTGAACGATTTCATAGCGACCTGGCAGTCACCTGTTTTATTGGTTACCAAGGGCAACAAAAAGTCCCGTAAACACATGACGAAAGGCGTAACTGCTAAGAAACAATATCGTATGGTAATAGACTACCGCTACCTTAACAGTCAGACTGTGTCATCTAGTCTCCCCATACCCCGCATGGACGTCACCATTGACGAAGTGGGCAGTGCTAGACCTAAATACTTCTCATGTTTAGATTTAGCTTCAGGTTTCTTTCAGGTAGGCCTCTCGAAAGACTGTCAGCACTTAACGACATTTACTACCCCAGATTACAAGTCATACAAGCTTACAAGACTTAGCATGGGCCTTCAGCAGTCGCCATCTCTGTTCCAAGAGTTAATGATGCAGGTTTTTGCTGATTATCTTGGCACGTTTGTTCTTGTCTACATTGATGACATCATTGTTTATTCAAGTAGTTTCGAAGAACACGTTAAGCATTTGGACCTTGTCTTTAAGGCTTTGACCGCAGCAAACCTCAAGCTTCATCCTAAGAAATGTGCACTGTTTAGAGAGGAAGTACACTTTCTAGGAATGAAGTTAACACGTTCAGGTGTAAAGCCTGGTGACGAGCATTTGCAAGCTGTAATGACATATCCAGTGCCTAAGAATGTCAAAGGGGTGAGGTCATTTTTGGGAAATTCGTTCCGGATGCTGCTAACATAACCCGACCTCTAAACCAGCTGACCAAGAAAAATACACCATTTACGTGGACACAAGAATGTCAGGTGAGTTTTGATGCCCTGAAATCTAATTTGACCTCACAGCCGCTGCTGGCATACCCAGATTTCTCGTCACCTTTCATCTTGTATACTGATGCAAGCACCACTGCTATTGGTCACTGCTTAGCTCAGGTCGATGACAACGGTAATGAGAGGCCCATTGGATACGCAGGTAGGACACTCAACGTGCATGAGTGCAACTATTCTATCACTCATTTAGAGCTATTAGCGGCTGTACATGGTGTAACGTATTGGAAACCATATTTGGAAGGATCCAAATTTACACTCGTAACTGACCACAAAGCCCTGACCTCAATTCTCACGACCAAGCAGACAGTTCCAAAACTGATCAGATGGGCTCTCGTGCTTCAGTCGTTTGATTTTGACATCCAATACAGAAAAGGTAAGCTCAATAGTGTAGCTGACGCTCTCAGCAGACGTGAGTACGACTCATCTCGCTGCCCAAATGACGATGACATTAACGCCTATCCTGACCTTGCTCACATCTTCGCACAAACTCAAGCCATTGCTTGTCCCATAACGAGATCAAAATCGCGGACACAGGGTTCAGTGACTGCTGCAGGCCCTGATCAACGTACGACAGGTAGGTCAATCAGTCATAACGCGCAGCAAACGCCCAGCGCCCTCAGTGACTCCATCAAACGTGTGTTGGAACATGGCGTTATTGATTTGAAGTCCCCAGCAATAAGAGCAGCTCAAGAACAATGTGAGTTTAGTAAAGCATTAATGGACTGGTTAGTTCATAAGAAGCTACCAAGCACAGCAAAAGCCGCAAGACAAGTTCTTTTGCGTGAAAATGATTACGTGGTTGAGGATGGCATTTTGTTTCACATGTTTAGAGCATTGCGATTCGTGTTCTTGAATAAAGCCTGGTCCGCCACGCAAACGAGCACTGCTGCATCAAAATTTGGCTGGTATGCCTTTAGACAGGGTAGCTATGGATATAGTTGGTCCATTACCTAAGACTGGGAAGGGTAACTTGTACATACTAGTGATTGGAGATTATTTTACAAAGTGGATTTGCTTTGCCAAATCATAAGGCACAGACAGTGGCTGAGTGCTTTGTGGAAGAGTAAGTATGCATATTTGGCACCCCTGTCAGACTAAATACTGATCAGGGCCCAGATTTTGAATCCTCATTATTTAAGGAAGTAAATAAGCAGCTTATTTACTTCCTTAAATTGTGAAGGTTTACCGGACCCGTCGGACATCCAGTAAACTTTTCTTTGGTCCGATAAAAAATGCGATTGTTCACTGGTCCTTGGTCCAATAATAAATGTCCCCAACACTTACTCATTCCGCGGTCGCTAACGTTTCAAGACGCGCACCAGTTGAGCGTAACCAACTCGGCCGTCTGACCACTGCTTCACAGCTTGGTTGCTCCCGTCGGTGTATTGACATTTCCCAGTAAGGTCTTAGACCCTTATCCAAGTATCGGTTTTCTATGGCACGCATGTTAAATTTTTTAATTATTTATGTTCATACAAATAAAAAAAAAAAGTATTGTTCAAAATCCATATTGGATTACACCTGTATTATGTAACAGGTTGATGGTTCACCCAAGAGTGAATGGAATTAGTTTGAGATGAATGAAACTAGAGGGGGAATAAGAAGAAAACCAACAAAAACATAAGGATATTTAGCCGCAGGTGAATGCATTGGAGAGTTGGAGATGAATGAGGCTGACATAGTTTAAGAAGCACTGTAATGATAAGACCACCCCAACTTTCTTCTCTACTTGGATACCATACTTACCTATTTCTGCATACCCTACTTTACTCGACCACCTGTCTAGATAACTACCCTACTATCCTAAAAAATCTCTCGTACTATGTTGGAGAAAACATTTGATGGCATGTTTCCCAGTTCAGTTAGCTAGCCTCCCCAAATGAGAGACCTGCGTAAATACAAAATATACGGATCGAGCAAGCAATTACAACTCAACTTTAAATAAGTTAATTTTTTCGTCCGCTAAGCTTCGCATTTCACTTCTTCAGCTCTATTTTCAATTGCTTTATGGTCATAAGTGATGATTTTCTCCAAAGATATCAATGTTTAACTCGACCAAAAATAACATAGTACTCAATCAAAAATAACATAGTACTCAATCTTCTATGTAAACCTTGTGTATTTGACCACCAGAAGCGGGCGGGCGACCGCATTGCTCCGTGATTTTGTTGGCCCCTTGCAAACCTAAAACCTGGCTGTTGACCCCTGGGTAAACCCAAGGGTAAATAGCTTTAGATGCCATGATGCTTTTTAAGCAAGATGGCTGTCTTAAATTACACGAGGACCCCTCTGATGCAGATGGCTCCTTGCAAACCAAAATTCAGCTCCACATGACCATTTATTTGAAAACAACTTATAAACAATCTCTACGTTAACCCAATGAAGAATAAATTAAGGTGGCTTGTTTCCTCATAAAGCAAGCAAGCTGCATACAATTGCACACCACCCTCTTGTGTTGATGATTCCCTGCAAACTTAAAATCAAGTCTGTATGACCTTTAACTTCTTAGTCATAGAAAAAATCTCCAGTAAAATGCTAACCGAGTTGGAAATGATAGTGATTGCATGTTTTTTAGCTCTGCTGTTCAGCATAGCTTACTTCACTTTGGCATCAGTCAGTACATCCCTTTTGACAGGCCCTTCTGACCATTAATAAACTTTTTTATGGTGTGTTTTCTTATTGCCCAAATTAGACGTGTTAAAATAATGGATCTTTGCATATTAAAAATCAGCTTTGCATGACCTTTCACCCCTGAGCTATTTTTCGAAATCTCATACACCATATACACCTAATGTAGATCATGATTTAATCTTGTCATAACTTATTTTTGAAAAGTAGAAGACCTTCAAGGCCTATTGACCTCTAGTCTTATAAAGCTAGCTAGCTGCCCCAAATTTAGCCTTGTTATTATAATGGGTATCTCCATACTAAAAATCAGCTCTGCGTGACCTTTAACCCCCACCCTTTAACCATCTCCTTCATCCTTCAGTGTATATCGCAAAATTTCTTGTTTTTCATAATGTTCGTCTTATTCTTCCTCTAGTTTCATTCACCCCAACATAATTTCATTAACATTAGGTGAACCATTCACCAGTTTAAGAAGCACTGATTTGGTCATTGGAGGTTTGTGATCCAAGTTTCATCTTCTCTTGTTGTTATGCCATCCTCTCATTATATACAAGTTATCAAAACGGCTTGCCTCATAATGACAGTCCCTGACAATTTTGTGTAATTAGGGTCCACGCCCTGTACTGTTGACACCTTTGATATTACATCATCGCCTGAAGGTAAATAGATTGTTACTACATTATGCATATAGTACCAGCCATCAGCAGGTGGTCAGTATATCTTATTTTATGAGTATATCTCAGATTTATAAAAACAATTATTGAATTCAGATAAGAAGGATGAGAATGGGACTGATGCAAAGGACAGTGCTGAGCAGGATATGGCGAGAAATGTAATCCAAAATCCACATATTGATGGTGAGTATATTAAAATGGCCGTAACTATATCGTTTTGATCAAACTTTGTTTTATTCTGGTCCAGGGTCTTATTCTTATGTCTTATTCTCTCAGTACAAATATCCTCATTGATCACATGTGGGTTGCATGTGTTCTGGCCAGATTGAGTGAAAACGAGCACATATGCTATATGTCTGTTGCTTAGGATGCAATGTTACTATCATTTCTGGTAAACTGCATGAATATTTGTTTGGTCAACATTTTAGGAAGATTTGCCATAAATGATTAACAGCTCGATTAAGCCTCCTCTTCATCCTTGTTGTTATGCCATCCTCCCATTGTATAAAAGTTATCTTGACCTGTCTTGACACAACGGCTTCACAATGACAGTCCCTGACACTTTTGTGTAATTAGGGTCCACACCCCCCACTCAACTGGAGGAAGTTGACACCTTCGACAGAACCTCATTTCCTGAAGGTTAATAGATTGTTACTTCTTTAAGCATATAGTAACAGCCATCAGCAAGTGTCAGTATATCTTATGAGTATATCTCAGATTTACAAATACAAACCTATTTAATTACATTGTAGTTTTAAAATATGTTAATCAATGGCATATTATCAAGGACATTTATATAATATCTTAGTGCATTTAAGATCTATTTGCCTATGTTCTCCAGCCATACAAAGTATCTGATCTCACACAAATTCGAATTGAGGGAGGGAAAATGTACCACAAGGGTAGCGAGGTAGAAACTGTACCAATAAATGATTGCATGTTGGAGTTTGTTAGATGGCTTCAAAATGTTATTGAAGCAAAGGTTATCCTAGTTGCTCATTTTGATGCAAGTAGATTGGTGCGGCATGTGGTAGCAAGTTCCATTATAGAGGAATTTTCACAAGTAGTTGCAGGTTTTGTGAAAAGAGTAATATCATCTGTTACCTGAGTCAACAAAGTTAGTGTGTGTTCCTGGCTCTGATTCATTGAATGTTAATGATATGTCTTTTGGAATTTATACTGTTCGGAAATTGCAATAGCAGTCATTTTATATTATTTTAAAAATGATCAAAAGTCAGTTTTTTAAATAGTTTTGTTATCATTTTTGAAAATTATGTTCCTAGTATAACCAAAAATCCATTGTGGCTACCCATAGACTATGTGGACCTATCATTTTTTTAATTTCTGCTCATAGTACATATACCACTGCACCACATTACCAAGTTTAGTTCAAAACTCATCGGTCAAATTTTTTTTTATGGAGGTTCAAATATTGTAATACACGCACTCAGGGAATACAACTGAAAATCCATTGTGGCTTCCCATAGACTATGTGGTCCTATCATTTTTTTAATTTCTGCTCATAGTACATATACCACTGCACCATATTACCAAGTTTGTTCAAAACTCATCGGTCAAATTTTTTTTATGGAGGTTCCAATATTGTAATACACCGCACTCAGGGAATACAACCGAAAATCCATTGTGGCTTCCCATAGACTACGTGGACCTATCATTTTTTAAATTTCTGCTCATAGTACATATACCACTGCACCATATTACCAAGTTTAGTTTAAAACTCATCGGTCACATTTTTTTTATGGAGGTTCGAATATTGTGATACACCGCACTCAGGGAATACAACCGAAAATGTGCGGGTTGTGGAAGCCAAATCAAGGGTATATCTGAAGGAACCCTTGAGAAACTTGTTAGCAAACTAACCCAGTTGCTGGCTACCCAATCTGATGCCTGCCCAACCAAGGGTAAGGGAAGTTGTCACTATTGTGGGAAGGAGGGTCATTGGTGCTCCTCATGTCTAAAGATGAAGAGAGATCAGTCCATGTCTGAATCAAGCTCGGGAAACGAAATCCAGCTGGGGTCATGGTCCAGACCTCCAATGATGAATGTCGAAAGACTATTTGGTTGCCGAAGTTTGAGGAAGAGAGGTAGATTGTCTTGTTGACTCAGGCTTGTCCATGTCTGTCAATCACTTATCCCGTTAGAAGTTTAAGCAACATTAATTGTGGCAGATATTGAGGCCCCATTCCTTTTGGGGCTAGATTTAATGAGTCAGCATGATTGTATTCTGGAGGCAGCCAAGGCCACCCTCTCAGATGGCAGAACTCATTTGCTAAAAAGGGAAAGTCAACACCCTTTTCTTTGCAAGGTGGTTATGAATGAAACAGTTATAATCCCTACTGGGTGTGAAATGATAGTTCCTAAATGCTCCGAAACATTATGTAGCGGACATCATTGAACCGTTGAAATCGTTTTCTGAGAAACATGGCTTAAGTATGGCCAGAACAGTTGTTGACCTGGGAAAGAAATTTGTTCCTTTGAGAGTTGTGAATGTCACCGACAAGCCGCAGAAAGTGTACAAGAAGATTTTTACTGCCACTTGCGCTCAACTCAGAAGGAAATGTTGCAGGCGGAACATCAGCAAGTGCACCTGATCACCTTTCCGGCTTGTTTTGTGCCAGTGTGAGTGGCCTAACTGTGGGACAAGGTGAATAGCTTAACTACTCTCATTGCCGACGCACCATGCCTAGCCCTCTAGCTCGCCCGTCACAAGCGACCAGACCCCAGAGGGCGGCGTCCCAAGCGTGGCATACGGTGGTTGCGCTTGGGCATGGTAGCGTCGGGTAGAGAGGGTAGCGGTGGGCAGGGTCGGGTAGGGTAGCCTCGGGTTGGGAAGGGCAGCGTAGGGTCTGGGAGGGAGGTAAGAGGGGAGCGGAGGTATATATATAAATAATTATTGTTAATATAGATCTTCATGTCTACTTGATTTCAGAAAAGAACTGAATGAAGAGCTACAGATGACAAGGCTCGCTGCACTTATTGATTATAACGATTTGTCTTCTGAGGAAGAAATTAAGTTTTCTTAATAAACTAATTAAAATATGGTGTTGCTGTTCTTCTTTGTATATTAGTTTAAGGCATTTTTAATTACTTGATGAGTTATCAGTGGGCCACTGTCGGCCCGTCGGCTTGCCACTGTGAGCGGCTTGCCGCCGGTGGGATGACGGCTATAATTGATGAGTTATCGGTGGGCCACTGTCGGCCCGTCGGCTTGCAGCTTTCCGCCGGTGGGCCACTGTCGGTCCGTCGGCCCGCCGGTGGGCCACCAGCGTTGTGCTATCTGGGTTATGGATATGAAAATGTATGTTTTTTAAACTGTCCCTTGTCCGCAACACATGCCATGTTGTACGCTCCATCAGGTATTCGTTCCTATAGACTCTAAATCACTCACACTATCCTTCAATTCAATCTCCAAATTCTGTCTTCTCTTCCACCAGATAATTCAATTCTTTCTTCACTGTTTTACATGACCTTTAAGCTAAGCAATATGCTTTTGCGCATCATAGTACCCTAGGAGGTCATTCTTTACCTATCAAACCTCGTTCTTTCAGTATACCGCAGGCTTGGTATATGTAGCCTCCAAAAAAGTCAGCATACTGGCCGAGCATACCCATGCGTGCAAAGTGCGATCATGCATTACGGGTGGGGCACGGGGTCACGGCTGTGGAATATGCACGTCAACTTCCATTTCTAAATCAATCCTGGAGAGGATGGGTCTGAGGCACGTGGGTTAGGATGTGTGAATTTGATAACAGACAGCCCAATCACAAGTTGAAGGAAAATTCCCTGGCCTGCTGAAAGTGGTGACCAGTCGTCACATCATACACTAATTTTCAGCACACTATATGGGATGTAAGGTAAGTTTAGGGTTTAACGGCACACCAACACTCATGTGTTATATGGTGCCAAGAAAGAATAATAGATAAGATTGACCTGATTAAGCAGACGCCTTCTAGAAAAAATGGAGATGGAAAAGATAAAAATGGAATCGATTATCCTACGGCAAGTCACCACCAGCCGATTGTCTGAGCTAGGCCATTCCATCCTCTCGTCTAGGCGAAATACAGGCCTAAGTGGTGTGTTGCAAATTTAGCCCTCACAGGACCTCTCCACTCAACCATCAGGATCCCATTGTCCACCGACACGAGTCGCAACCCACGGCCAACAGGTTGCCCCTATAAGTCGCCTCTAACGACATGTAGAAGGATACAGTGGACCTATTCTACCCCCGACCCACAGGGGGTGCATCTAAAGAGTCGTCTATATGAGGCAAGGGATTCCTTGATTGTGACATCATTAAGTTGCCTGTTGTCTACACAGAACCGAGTCGACCCGTCTTTCTTTTTCACTAAGACTGGAGAAGCCCATGCAGGGACTGATGGACGGCGCCGCTATACCCAGATCCACCATTCTCTGAACCTCTCGTATCTCTATATCAATTTTAGCCAGCGGCTGTCTGCAAGGGGGGTTCTTGATAGGGTGGGCATCATCAGTGTTGATTGTATGTTGGACAAGGTGGCGAGCCCAATATCATCTTTACCAACTAAGAACACCAGCTGATGGTGGGCAGGCGCATCAGGGTGTCAGCATTCCTTGTTAAAATGGAATTTTATATTGATGATGGTTAAACTCAACGTTAATGTACATAAGTGAATAACGCGCAAGTCCGGTATTAATCATAAAACTTGGGTACGAGTTGGTCTGGGTACGAGTTGGGGGGGGGGGGGGGGGGGGGGGTTCTCACTATGTGAAGGTTACTAGGGATGTGTCGCCAATTTGGGTCGGTTTTCTGCCATTTTGGTATACAAATGGGTCGTTATTTCTAAAAGCCATGGCTAGCAATGGGTCGGTTTTTTGCAATGACCTTGTATACCAATGGGTCGGTTTTTTTTACAGCGAGGTATAGCAATGGGTCATTGTTTTGCAATGGGTATACAAATGGATCAGTATTATGACAGACAGGGATAGCAAGATGTCTTTAATTAACGTATGAGCCTCAATATTGCGTGTTTGCTCGGGTCCCCTGGGTCAATGGTGGCAAACCCCAGCTGACATCGGGGTCGTGTTTTTTCAGAGGCAAGTTTTATGGCATGATAAGCAAACATAAAGGTCAGGTCCGTACATTCTCCTTCCCTTTCCGGGACCAGCGATTCCCCCCAGATGCGACAAGGAGGGATTTCAGTTTGCCTACCCCTCTAGTTCAAGCCGGTAACCATCCATCCCGAAGAGAATTGCCTAATTGCTGTCAGCACCTTGACATAATCAAAGTTGCCCAGTTGATAACGTTGTCGAGCGTGGGAACGGCGTGAGAATCCCAGTGCGATCGTGTATGCACAATTGACAGAGGTATGGTTTGCCGGACCCTGAACGAGGAACCTCATGTGGGGTGCAGAGGGGAGGCATGTAATCTTCCCATTTAATCCAATTTCAAGCAGGTGCAGAGGGGAGGCATGTTATCTTCCCATTTAATCCAATTTCATTATAATGAAATACCATATATTGTCTACCTCATGGGACCGACGTCCTGGGGCGCTTGATAGCTTGTGGGCCCGAGTCACATATTTTTTATTTATTAGCTGCTATTTAATCAACTGCCTTGCCGTTATAAGCCAGAGCATGGCTGGGACTGACCACGGAATAAGAGAAGTTTTTTTTTGCCGTTGCGTCACTAAAATAACTATTTTAAACTTGCTGAAACAGGAAGAATCGATGATGGATGAACATTTTGTGAAGTGGCTCATTTCTAGCAATTTGTCTCAACTAACGACTGTCTTTGAATGAAATATGCCTTCGCAGCCTTAATAAACGTACTTTTTCATTCTGAATCGTTAGTTCGGTATATGGATGGGTCCCTTGTAGCTCCTCGAGGTGGTCTAAATATGATTTGGGATCATTAAATTTTGGTATATGTATCTCCCCCGGGGAGTTGGTATGGGCAAAGATCTTGTTATAATAAGATACCCCACTCGGCAATTCGCCCGACAAATTCCGTGACGCCGTGTAGGCAGCGCCCCCTACGTTTGTGGAAGCTACTCGACGCGCAGCAGCCAACCAACTTCGTTATGACTCGCGAGTATGTCTGACTAGAAGTCAAACACAAATGGGTATTTCTGCGCTGCAGTTAACTGTTATAATTGACAAAGGCCTTTCCACCCATTAAGTGAATGTTCTACCACATGTTTCTGGCTATATTGCCCGGAAATTAAGTTGTGTGCAATATGCATAAACACAATCTCTGTAGTCAATGATATACATGATCAGAAGAATTACAGAAGTGCGAAGGAAGGGCTCGTTGCCCCAAGCAAATCACTAGTAGATGCATTATGCAGGCTTAAGGAACATTGTCAGTGAAAGCCTGGGTTGTAAGCATTCTAGCCAAAGATATCTCATTAGAGAAACTCCAATGTGAATCATGCAGGTGTCATTTTTCTGTAATATGTATTATGGTGAAGTCGTAAGACATTGACATTTTCCCACACAATTTGTGCTCTTATTTGTTTTAAGTGCTGTTGTATGTGAAGATTTCCGAAAATGAAATATTGATATTTGTTTACTCAGTTCCTTGAAGGACTATTCTATCATAAATCCACACCAGTATATATGACTACCGCACCTTAGATTGTAGTGGTGGTGGAGCTTGTCGAACAAAGGTGTCCCTGGATATACTGTTAGAATGGTCGGTTGCATGGTACTCGGATATGTCTGGCTGATTTGGTGTTTAATGGCTTAAGACAGGGAGGCATATTGTCAACCTATCTTTTCAGTGGAGGAATTGAGCTCTGGTTTAAATAATTGTTATGTTCAGTGTAGTTTTAGTGTGCTTGTTGTTAATCTTCTAATGTATACTGATGATCTCATATCATTTGTGGTTGTTCTTCGTAAGTTATCAAGACTGAGAGTTTTAGTTGTAATGACCTTAGTATATATATATATATATATATATATATATATATATATATATATATATATATATAGATATATATTATATATATATTTATATATATATATATATATATATATATATATATATATATATATATATATATATATATTTATATATATATATATATATATATATATATATATATATATAAATATATCTATATCTAAATCTATATCTATATATATATAGAGAGAGAGAGAGGGAGAGAGAGGGGGAGAGAGAGGTAGATAGATAGAGAGGCAGAGAGAGACAGTGAGACAGAGATAGACAGTGAGACAGAGAGAGACAGACAGTGAGACAGACAGAGTAAGTGAGAGATAGAGGGAGAGAGTTAATGGTGATTAAATGCATGCTGCATCAATGTTTTTAGTATATGCTATGTCCTGCAATATTTCATTATTATATTGTTATTCAAAATAAGCAAGAATACATTTTACAGTATTACATAATAAAATCATACGTCTGCATAGGGCACTCCATCAACCGACAATGCAGCTGCTTGATTTGGTGGAGGTTCGGGTGACAATCGGGAAATCATGAGCATGTATCTAAATCAACTTCTCATATTCAACCGCAAATATGACAAAATCAATGATTCAGATTTATCTTTTAATATCAAATAAGGGTTGACTAGACGTCCGACTGTGTCTTAAAAAGGGGTAAATTCAACCCTACAGGACGTCTGAGTAAGTATGTATTTTACCGTCCAATCGGGGCTAGGCCTGGGGTAGATGCTGATATATGCGACTTTGTTCAAACGTTCACAAAAAATTATTGTAGTTAATAAATCGTCACGCAAATTGATAAAAAGGGTGTCAATAGTAATTGGCATTGTTTTTATGTATTGGCTCTATCAAAGAATCGTTAAATTTTAGAAATACAGCGGTATTATTGAGTACATACCATCGCCGATCTATCTTTTACCATTGAGCCACGCGCTTTTGTTTACATTTTAGATTCCAGGAAACCAAGTGGCGCGCTGGTCGCGAACTTCACAACAGAAACGTCCGAGTGGGGTATCTTATCAACCAAATACAAAGAAATGCGATGAATACTAGATATTTTTATATCCCATGTATTATCTTAATACGTATTTAACATGGATAAAAGAACTGCAACTCACCTAACACAGTAGAAGTGATGAACACTGAGCGATTTTTACGGATTTCAAAATACCCGCCAACATTCAGCGACTGAACTGTTAAGGTAGCTCCGGTCGTAACGGGAACATCTACTCAGACGTCTTGTAGGGCTAAGGTTAAGGTCGTTACTAATTTGCAAAGATGCAGCTAGATGGCGCGATGGCAGACATCCAGCCGAAGACGAGCCACCGTTGGGCCGTCAGCTGGGAACAGCCGACGATATCCACCAGCAGGCCGCTGGCGTTGTGTTATCTGGGATCCAGCCGAAGACGACCCACCGTTGGGCCGCCGGTGGACCGTCAGCTGGGAACTGCCGACGATAGCCACCAGTGGGCCGCTGGCGTTGTGTTATCTGGGAAATGTCTTAACATCAATCTAGCCTAGAGTATAACAACAGTCATACTCCTTAATAAACTGAATCAACGAAATCCAACACAATTTTAAGAATTGTTGTCCAACATGGCTATCGCGCGAATCGAAAACGTGAGCGATATCACAGCGAATTTACTAAATTATGTTGCATTGTGGGAGTCGGCCATGTTGAGTCTTTGATCAAAGTTTCCTGATGTGCTGAATTTTAGTGCTCAAACAGAACAATTAGTCAAAATATAGTAAAAGAAACAGTCCTCGTGTCATTCTGTGATATAATCTTTCATTTTGTCACCATTTTTTTGGCCTGAGGGGCTTTTGTAAGATTTTAGCGAGTTCATCTGTCATTTTGACTTTGGAACCTTAGAAATTTCGCAGGCGGCTCTTCGCCTCTACAGTAGTAAATAGCGTGGCGCTGTTAGAGGCGGAGTTTCTTCGCCTACGTGTATATATGACATTTCAGTTTTGGGGAAAAGACGGTCGTAGACGTAATTCTGTGAATATTTTGAAGCCTTTTCATAAGCTATTGTTCATCAAATGACTGTATTATTATCTGCATAACAGGCCTATTTGAAATAGCACCTTGTCCAAGGTGTAGAAATCACGACTTGACTTAACGATGTTCGGTGTAAGCTATTTGACGCTTAGCTGTGCCAGATGCAGGTTGTCCCATCGGGCTCTCATTTGGTTGTAATTTTTGCGCCAGCTTTACACCGGTTGGTTGATTTCTTTCAAAACAGCACGTTGTAGTCGGTCGTATATTGTGCAATTTCGCATTGAGATTACACCACCCTAACTTGTCAATAAGGTCATTTAAGGAACCAGTGAAAGGGTAATTGTTGATCTCATTAAAGGATTTCGCATTTTATATATACAACCACGTACTATCTGTTTAAAGTTAAACGCCTGATTGGGCGACAATACAGCAGTTTCAGTTCTGTGTTCAATATGTTTTTTTCTGTTTACGA